>VDFB02327154.1:135314-186500 GCA_007258455.2 Sequoia sempervirens
GCAGAGTTGCGGATGCAGACACTACAGAGTGAGAGAGATGCAGCATAGGCTCAGTTACAGAGGGGGTTGGTTGAGGGGGGAGGGTCAGGGGCAGATGTTTAGGAGCTACACACACAGTTATAGGCATTGCAGGTAGAGAGGGACAGGGGCATAGAGAAGATATGGCAGTTGATACTAGCTCAGGAGGCCTGGGTATAGGAGCGGCAGACTATTAGTGTAGATCAAAATCGATATAGGCATGAGCGGAATGCCGTGAGACAGATAGCTGGGCAAAGGGATGAGTTCATGTAGCAGGCAAGCTATTGGAGGGGTGTATATGAGCAGGTCATTCCGGATCCAGCGCAGCGCATGGCGCGCTACATCAGTCAGGCCCCACAGCCACCAGGGCCGTCCTAGTCATTAGGGACATGCACCAGGGGATTTAGCGACTATCAGCGAACTCCGTCTCCATATAGCGGTTACTAGGGGACTCCTACCCGTGAGTACCAGGGGACTCCAGTGCACAGAAGGCAGGTACCTGAATCTCCACAGAGATCAGATGTGGGCAGCTCACAGTAGAGTGGGCAGATGCAGCAAGCAGGACATTGATTATTTTTTTTGGCTGATACAGGATGGGTATTTTGTTCATGTCGCCAGAGATCAGAGGTGATCGACATCTCTGGATTTTGTATCTTATTTGGCGATATATGATGGGGATGCATTGTATTATGATAGGACATTTATTATTTTGATTATGCGAGGGTCTTTATTGACACTAGGCATGATGTTTCTTGTATGCGGCTATATGGGATGATTTATGATGTGGTTTCATATATATATACACATGTCTATATGGATGGATGATTTATGCTTTATGATTATGAGTTATGGATGTATATGTTCATGATTATATATGTTTTTATGATTATGATTTATGGATGCACATGTTCATGTGGAATATGAGTGAAAAGTAAATGTTTATAATGCACCTAAGTATCAATAAAGACCATCATGAGAATGTGGATAGGCAATAGGCGTATGGAGGAGTGCATTTTCCAAAAAGAAAAAAAACCATTAATATCCTGAGAGGAAGAGGACTCAAGAGGAAAGAGAACGAGAGTACTTGCACAACCGAAATCCTAAGTCATGGTGATGGTCATGATGGAAATGAAGGGTGCATGCGAAGTGATGAAAATGTAGTTAAAATGTGATTTTGCCATCTTTGGAGCATTGATTTTTACTATAGCGTTGGATATCAAGTACCTTGATATGGAAGATCAAGGCGAATGAGTATTCTACGCATGAAACAAACACAACAAACAAGAAGGTTATCCTCAACACCCCGAGGTCGTGATGACCTCGGTCGGGCCTGGTGTTGAGATAACCACAAACACACAAAGTTGTCCCAGCGTAACACAAGACCTTAGAGATCTTGGTGGGTCTTACGAGGGATAACCGAGAAGACAACAGTCAAAACAAACGATCAAGGTATGCCCCCATGTCAGCAAGTCAAGGTATTCCATGGTATGGTGGATCAAGGCAACCCTGACAGGTGATGGTAAGGAACCCGAATGATAAACAAAATTCAAAAGCACCAAGAGATCACAATCAAGACTACAGGTCCTTTGCCATAGGATTAAGGTGATGGATGGGATTGACGAGGTCTGCTAGGAAGGATTCATCCTATTGAGACCAAAGATGGATGCTAAACTATAATGACTTAGTTGACGTGGGACATTATTCATGGATTAGATCTTGTAACACAAGGGAATTTTGTTTATTAAGCACCGGTTAGGTGTGGGCATAACTTGATAACTAAGCACAGAAGACTGACACAACCTACAAACCTAGGGGCTCAGGGGACGATCATAGATTAGTCTTGCCTACATGAAAGTGAACAGCCCTCGTAGTTCCAGAAAAAACCATGGATAAAGTGAAAAGAAGATAATGGTGACCGATGATGAAGGACACAAAACACGACAGACAAATGCCCCGGGGGAGGATCAAATGATCAACCTTGCCTACATGAAAGCGCAGGGGCAACGTAGTTCAGAGATGAACGACCATGGGTAAAAGCGGAAAGGGACTGGTGAAGACAAAGTGATGGAGGACTAGAACAAGTTGATCCAAAATGCCCTGGGGGCAGATTGAATGATCAGCCTTGCCTACGTGAAAGTGCAGGGGCAACGTAGTTCGACTAGTGATGCAGAAAGATGAGATCTAGATGGAGACCGACATGATGGATGATCCTACATGATGACACAGATAGACTGACAAAGGGAATGGGATACTGAAAAGCTCAGGATGAGGGATAGGCTAGATGGGTCGTCCAATGCTCAATCAATATATACCAAGCGGCCTAGGATGAGATGGGTGAGGATGATAATGCGGATGAAAGCGTAAAATAACTAGGATGTTAGGTAGATAATGATTAAGCCCTCTATAGATGATGCCTGTTACCAGGTTTTCACCATCCATACCTATCCAAGGCGCCACCAAGAAGTGGTTTTCACCATAGGACAGATTTATTTTTCTTTACTATTTTTTGGATTTTTTAGTACTTTTTTGATTTTTTTGATTTTTTAGGTGGGGTTACCAAGCAGACTTAGGCGTAGAACTTTTTGAGATGTATTATGTTGATGGGTTTGTCAAGGGGTTCTCCTTCAAGGGTAGTCAACTTGTAGGCCCCAGATCCGTATTTGGTGGCTATGATATAATGCCCTAACCAGTTTGCCTCAAATTTTCCCTTTTTATCACGATCCTGTTGAGTGTGTTGGTTTTTCTTAAGGACAAGCTCACCAACCTGGAATTGTCTAGGACAGACCTTTTTATTGTAATTACGTTTGAGGTGATTTTGGTATGCTTGCAGGTGATCATAGGCTTTTATTCTTCGTTCATCTAGTAATTCCAGCTGTGCAAGCCATGCAACACGGGCATCTTCTTCACTGATAAGATTCTTCAGAGAAATCCTCAGTGATGGAAGCTCAACTTCAATTGGCAAAACGACTTCAGCACCATATACTAAAGAATAGGGGGTGGCACCTATCGGGGTGCAGATGGATGTGCGGTATGCCCAGAGGGCAGGATGAATATGGAGGTGCCAATCCCGTCCAATGTTATTGACAACCTTTTTGAGGATGCGGATAAGGGTCTTGTTGGTTGCTTCTGCTTGACCATTGCCCTGGGGGTAATAAGGCGTTGACCAACGATGTTGGATATGAAAGGTGTCGCAGAGGTGTTTCATGGCTTGGTTTTTGAAGGGTTTTCTGTTATCAGAGAGGATGGTGGATGGGATACCATATCTATAGAGAATATGGTAAAGGATAAACTTTGAAATTTGGATACCGGTGATTTGTGAGAGTGGTATTGCTTCCACCCACTTAGTGAAGTATTCAGTGGAGGTAATTATGAATGTATGGCCATCAGATGATGGTGGGTAAATCTTGCCAATCAAGTTGAAACCCCATTGAGAAAAGGGCCATGGTGCTAGGAGGGGTTGAAGGTCTTGTGCTGGGGTGTGAATCAGATCTGCATGTTGCTGGAAGGAAAGGCACTTCTTCACAAATTTGCAAGCATCATGTTCCAATGTAGGCCAATAATATCCAGCTCATAGGGTCCTTTTGGCCAGAGCCATACCATTTGAGTGAGCTCCACAAACACCACCATGTACCTCTGTTAGTGCCGTACGGGCCTCAACCTCATTCAGACACTTGAGGAGGATTCCATCATACCCACGACAATAAAGTGTATCACCAATGATGACGTATCAGGAAGAGCGATGAACGAAGGATTTGCGTTAGTTTCGTGTAAGATTTGGGGGTAGAATACTGTCATGGAGATAGGTATATATGTCCTGGTACTAGGGGGAGGAGGGACCTACGATATCGTACACCATATCAATTTGTGGGATATCATATGTTGGGATTAAAAGTTGTTCAACAAGGAACTCACATTCCGTCCGATCTTTAGGCATGTCAATCAGAGAACCGATGGTGGCCATTGCATTTGCTGCTTTATTCTGAACCCTAGGGATTTGGTCAAATTGTATGGAGGTGAAATATTTCTTGAAATCATCGACCATGCGTTTATAGGGTAGTAGCTTATCATCCTTTGTTAGGAATTCATCATTAACCTGCTTGATGACTAATAATGAATCCTCGAAGACCTTCAAGTGAGTGATATGCCACTGTTTTGCAATTCAGAGGCCGTTGAGGAGGGCTTCATACTCTGTGATGTTGTTGGTACACGAGAATGCTATTCTGAATGATTTTGGAATGTAGTCACCTTGAGGGGTAATTAGTAAAATTCCTGCACCTAATCCATTATGTGTGTACGAGCCATCAAAATACAGTGTCCAAGTGGGTGCTTCTGTAACTGTGTAGACTTCTTCGTCTGGAAATTCAGTGTCCAGAGGGTAAGCATTTACTAATGGTGCCTCGGCCAATTGATCAGCTATGACCTGTCCCTTTATGGCTTTCTGTTCCACACACTCTATGTCAAATTCACTTAGGAGCATGACCCACTTGGCCATGCGGCCAGTCAGAGTGGTTCTAGATAACAAATACTTCAATGGATCGATTTTGGCAATTAATTTGACTGGATGGTTGAGTATGTAATGTTAGAACTTCTGTGTATTGAAGACGAGCGCAAGGCAGGCCTTTTCCATGGGGGAGTAGTTTAATTCGTAGCCGACCAATGTCCGACTGATGTAGTAGATTGCCCTCTCTTTCGATGATTCATCATGTTGTGCCAACGATGCCCCCAGCACAATAGAAGTGGTAGAGATGTAAAGCAGGAGGGGTTTTCCTGGAATAGGTGGCATTAAGATCGGTGGATGAGCTAAATATTCCTTAATTTTATCAAAACCCATATGACACTGCTGGTTCCATCGGAAGGTAGAATCTTTCTTCAGGAGATGAGTGAATGGCTAACACTTATCTGCTAGCTGGGCTATGAATCAACGGATGGACTGCATCTTCCCCTGGAGGCTTCTTAACTATTTCAGATTGCGTGGAGGTGGCATGTCCAGGATAGCCTTTACCTTGGCGGGATCAACTTCAATGCCCCTGTGAGAGACTATGAAACCCAACAACTTTCCTGACGTGACCCCAAAGACACACTTTTTTGGATTTAGCCGCAACTTGTAATGCTCTAACCGTTCAAAGATCTTTTTTAGGATGGTAGGGTGTTTTGCTCATGTTTTGGATTTCCCTAATAGGTCGTTGACATAATCCTCCATGATGATATGTATTAGGTCATGGAAGATGACCGTCATTGCCCTCTGATATGTTGCCCCCGCATTTTTGAGGCCAAAGGGCATAACATTGTAACAAAAAGTGCCCCAAGGTGTTGTGAAAGTGGTCTTGTGTTGGTCCTCAGGTGCAATTCGAATCTAATTATAACCAGAGAAGCCATCCATAAGGGATAACATCTCATGTCCTACTGTCAGGTCGACCAACATGTCAATGTTAGGGAGAGGGAAGTCATCTTTTGGGAAGGCTTTGTTAAGATCCCTAAAGTCTATGTAGACTCGAATGTCTCCATTTGGTTTGGCAACTGGTACTATGTTGGAGATCCACTCAGAGTAATCAATCGGCCTGATAAAACCCGCCTCTAGTAACTTCTCCAATTCCTTCTTGACTAATAATGCGACCTGTGGATGCATCTTGCAGAGCTTTTGTTTGACAGGCTTGGCATCCAGGGGAACGTCTAAATGATGAACCACTAAGGCGGGGTCTAATCCTGGCATGTCTGAATATGACCAAGCAAAGTTAATGATTCCCTCTTGGAGTAGCTACATGATAACTGGATACTCTTGCTCTAAGAGTGACTTAGCTACATAGGTGATTTTAGGATTTTCCGTAGTACCCAGATTAACTTCTTGAGTCTCTTCAATTAGAATACATGATTAGACAGATAACTGAGTTCCCACAAGGGGAAGATGAACATCTCCATCTTCCAGCACCTCTTCGAGGTTTTCGCCATCAGATGCGTCCTTTATTTTTACTTTTTCAAGGTCAGGAAGTGCCTTAGGGAGGTTTTCACTAGATGACCGCTTTTTACTTTTCTTATTCTTATTTTTGCTACTGGAGTGTTCATCCTCCCCCAATCCCATAAGGTTGACATATGTATCTGCAGACATACTAACAGGTGTGCTATTACGTAAGTCCCAATCAATAAGCTCAGGGTGACAAAGGGATAGGCTAATAGTACAAATGGATAGGCATTCGAACATGGATGATAGGTCAGTGTGATCAACGTCATCGTACGCATGTATGATGGATTCCTCTTCGGGTATGTCTTCCAATGAGCCATTGTCCATGGCGACACTATTGGAAGTATTAGACAATGTTGTAGGGCCTTTCTGTTTTCTATCATATCCAATGCCTATGTTTTTTGGTAACTTTGTCATATCAATGGGTTGCAACCGCCCTTGTTCTTCTTTACCCAGGCCTCTGCCTTGGTAGTTATACTTTTCTACAAACTTAGCTGACCACGGATATGCTTCCTAAAAATACTTCTTTAGAGGAGGATCGGGCTGGGGTTCTTCTCGGTAGACCCATTGGCTTATGTCCTCTTATGGTGCATCTGTCTTGACACTTGGGGATCTGAAAGTGGTGGTAGGGATGTTTTTACCAGTGAAGGTGACAGTCTTGTCTTCCTTTGGAGTAGCATGCGAAGGTTGACCATAATCGTGTGGTGATGGTGGCATGGTTGCTACATTGAGAGCAGTATGCATTTTGTATTCACCGCACCCTTTGTCAATGATCTGGACTTTGGTGACTATAGGATCAGTGGTGGAAGATGGAGTGGTTATCACGACAAAGGGTGGATTAGCGGATGATGACTGGGATACCCCCATTTCAACCCCGAGACAATAATCTAAATGGGGGAATGACATTTCTAAAGCGCGGCAATATTCAAATGGTTGGGGGTCAGCATAGATGGTGACTTCCTATCTGTTGACTGGAAATTTCAGGCACTGATGGTACGTGGAAGGGATGGCTTGCATAGCATGGAGCCATGGGTGGCCAAGGAGGAGATTATAAGGCAAGTCCAGATCAAGGACATGACAGGTAATGTATTGAACGACAGGTCCCACTTGGATAGGAAGACTGATAATTCCCTCTAAATTTTTTTCTGCATTATCATAGGCCTTGATGGTGATGATCTAATTACTTAGGTCTGCTTGAGTATACCCCACTTGTTTTATGAATTTTAGAGTACACAAATTTAGGGCAGAGCCATTATCTACCAAGACCCTTTTTATTTTATGACGGGCAACCACGACTTCAATATGTAAGGGGCGATTATGGTTCACATCAATATTTGGCATGTCATTTTGGATGAAGTGCAGTTGAAAAGATAAAGCCAGGTGACCTACCAAAGCTTGGAATCATGTAGGGTCAATGTCATTAGGCACATGGGTTTCTTGCAGGGCTCTGTTAAGGATTTCTTGATGTATGGGAGAAGACTTAAGCAAATCCAAAATGGAGATGTGAGCAGGGGTCTTCCCTAGGTGATCAAGGATGTTGTATTGAGAGCTTACAGGAGTTGATTAGGTAGGTGCAGAGGCCACAGGGACAGTAATGTGGGCTCATCGTGTGGTAACAACGCACTAAGGGTCTTTGGATTTTACATGTATCATGGACACACGAGGTTCTACTTGCTCAATGTAATGAATAATACCCTCGTAATTGAGGGGTACACTCTTATAGCTTACATTATTTGTGCTATTGTTTTGAGGATTACTATTGGAGGTGCTCGGGCCTTGATTATGGTTTGGAAAGGCGTTTTGATATATCTGCAATTGAGCATTGGACGATGAGGCTTGACTGGTGTCAACCTTGATATCTCCTCGATCAATGAGATCTTGGACATAGTTTTTTAGACCCTAACATTTATTCAAAGAGTGTCCTTTGATTTTATGGAACTCACAATATTCATTTTCCCTAAACCATGCTGGCTTAGGTTTGGATTCGTCAAGTGGCTTGGTGACAGGGTACGTGATCAGATAGTTGATCTGTAACAGCTTATTGAAGACGATGCTCAAAGGTTCTCCTAATTGAGTATACTGGCGTTTAGTGTTCCCCTGGTTATTTTGATTGGGCTGTTGGGGAGGATGGGGTGCCCCCTGCGGTACAGATATGGCATTAGGCATGGGTTGTTGTTGTCTCTGGGATGTGTTAGCCACGTGGACATATTTAGTATCAGTAACGCCATCATTTACTATGTTTTTGTTCTTGTTCCAAAAACATGGCTTGTCATTGAATGACCTTTCTTTATCTTGATTATATATTTTGATGTGCCCCTTGGCAACAAGGGCACGTTCAAGGATGAGTCCCTTCTCTACTACCTCCGCGAAAGTGGTGACACAATGTAATCTAAAGTTATGAGCCATGTCAGGATGAGAGTTCTCCATGAAGAGGGTGACCATGTCCTTTTCTTTCAAAGGGGTTTTCATTCGGCTTGCTAGCGCACACCACCTTTGGAGGTAGTTAGTAAAGGTTTCCCCTTCACATTGCTTCTCTTTGAGGAGATCTAAAGTGTTGGTGTCCTCCAAATTGAAGGAGAAGTAGGAGATAGACTTTTCTGACAGGTCTGCAAAAGATTTTATGGATCCTTTTTCGAGGGTCATGAACCACCCTAGGGCGTTACTTGCCAGACTCCGTGGGAACAGGCACAAGAGATAGTTGTCATTGTGAATAACTTCTTGACACTGGGAGTAAAACTCCTGCAAGTGGGCCTTAGGATCTTTGTTCCCCCTATATTTGTCAAACTTTGGTATTTCAAAATGTTTAGGGAAGGGAATCAATGATATGGAGGGATCGAACGGATACGGGCATATGTCCTCGAACTTGAATGATTGTTTGCCAGTCCCCGCTTGAAGATCTTTTAGAGCGACTTTAATTTCTAGCAAATCTGAGTTGAGTGGTGGTTGGTTGGGTGGAACTAGATGGTAAGATGACAGAGGATCCTGCTGAGAGAGTGGCAAAGTGTTTAGATATGGGTTCGGATGGTGAAGTGATGACATCCCTTGTTGGTATGTTGAGGGAATTTGTTGATATGTGGGTTGTTGTTGCGGGGGATAATATGGATGCGTTTGATAGGGATGTGAGGTGGGTTGTTGAGGAGCTCAGATGTGATGTTGCGGATTGGTTTGTGGATATTGTGGGTGCTGTGTGACTGTTGCGAGGCCACATAAGATAGTTGTTGTTGATATTGTTGCTGATTATAATAATTGTAATGATGGGGTGGTTGTTGGCGCATTGTTGGCAGCTGTGTTGGGCAAGATGGGATGTTATGTGGTGGTTGCACTTGCAGGCGTAAGATGGATGCAAGGAATGGAGATGTAGTTAGGGCTGAAGGCCGAGGTTGATTTCCTTGCGATTGATGTGGTGGTGGTTGTGTTGAAAATAAAGGATTGACCAATGGTTGTTGTTGAGGTTGAAGTGCGGTTGAGATGTTTTGCGAGGGGGGTTGTTGAGCACTAGTGGGAGCATAGGATTAGGATGTATTTTGTGGAGGGATGTTGGATTGGGGAGGTTGTTGGGGTATGAATGACGATGGTGGAGGATTTGTAGCCCCAGGAGGTGGCAACGATGCGGTCAAGGGGGTGGCTCCAGGATTGATGGGAGTTTGATTTGACAGAGGTAGTGCTGTTAGCATTAAAGGTGGTGGTTGTGAGATGTTTTGGGGCATGCCATAAGCGAAAGGGTCATTGGGATCAGTCGCTTGAGAAGCCCCTATGACCGAGATGGTGTGGAATGCAGGATTATTGACATGATATAGAACATCATTGCCGAACTCAGGTTGATGCCAACCTTCTACTGGAGGAATATTGGGGACGTATGAGCTACTTGGGATGTTATGTGAACCTTGGGGTATGTTAGGTGTGGAAGTGCCACACTTGGATAAGTCGACACCTGACGACAGTTTGACACCTTTGTCAATCAAGTGAGCCAAGATTTCTTTGCCATGTTTTTCAAGAAGGCGGTCTGTCATTTGCACATTGACTGGGTTACTAAAATGCTCCTCGAATGTGATTTCGGGTTGAATGACCATGTTTTCATCCCCAAGTGGTGACGTGTTTTGGCCATCCACGTTGGATTGTGATGAGGTGCCATTGTGTGGATCGTGAGGGATGTTAGAACCATTGTTAGGATCTGATGAGACGTTCATTGTGTTGTTGGGATCTTGAGGGTTGTTTGATTGGGCATTCTGGGCTTGTTGGTCGGCCATTTTCTTTGCCTGTGATCAGGTCTGAACGGGCATGCAAGATGATGAAATGGATGATGAAAGATTGATTCGATTTGATGGGAGATTAGCCGATGACGATCGGTCAGACCGACGGGGATTGATTTGATGAAATTGGATTGGATTGATTGGTAGACACTGGATTAACCTAGATTTTGGATCTTGGTCCAAATAGATTTGATGATGTGGGGGGTTGGATCGATTTGATGATTAGGATTGATTTGATGATAAATATGATGACCGAAATCCACAACCGAGTTTAAGAAGGATCCTTGGTAACACTAGGTGTTAATTAACTGATTGTATGATAATGACACCGAATCCAACTTGAGATAGAAGCAGATTGATTGGGTCGAGAAGGATGATCGACTTAAGACGGATAGTAATCCTAAGCCAGTTATGATGATTACGATTAGGGATGAACACCTAGGTCAACTCAGATGACTACTCCAACAGGGCTTATATGGAATTCAAGACGAATGGGGAGCATCTCAGGACAGATGAAAGAACAAGAACTCAGAAGAAGCAAAAGAGTGCTCAGAATGAACGATTCTCAAGATGAGGGGATGAAGACTCGGAACGGGCGTTCAGATGTTCGTTTAGGATGGTAAATAGATGTATCGGTGTTCGAAACAGAGAGACAAGGGATGCCAAGTGATAATATAGGCTGGTCAAAGGTCAGGTCCGCCAGAGCATGAGGTCAGGTCTACCACAGCATAAGGTCAAGTTCGCCATAGCATAAGGTCAGGTCTGCCATAGCATAAGGTCATATCCGCCCAAGGAGGAAAAGTTGCTCAAAAGTATGAAGTGTTATATGTCGTTGGAAAGAGCACAAAAAATTGAGAAAATTGGTGTTCGAACGGAGGAAAACGGACTTACAGTGTGTAAATGGCGGGGCATATATGGCTGTTTGTCAGGGCAAATCTGCCACAGCATGAGGTCAGGTCCGCCAAGGGATAAGTTTAATCTTGATTTCTTGATGGATGAGTAAGGAAAAGGACCCAAAATATAGCAAACATCGATAAAAAGATTTGGCTAAACTGAAAATGACTGGTTTTGCACAAGAAAGACAATTTAGACAGCACAACCCTAAGATTAGTAGAAACGGGTATGGCCAACAAAGTCTTCTACTCTAGGATGAACATGGTTGTAAAGAGTCCTCGATATACACCTGGTACGTGAGGCCCAAACCGTGAACACCAACCTGTTACAAGCATGAGTCGGGAACCTTAGCGAGATACTAAAGGCTCGGACCAACTCTTCACGTCATCCCGACGCTTCGCTAATTACAACATGGTTGGATTGAGGTACAACTTTCGCTCTCCCCCTTTATATACCCCGTTGATACGCGTGGTTGGAATCGTCCCTTGGGGTGATGAAATCCCCAAGCAGGTCCCACTAAGAAAATGAAAATAGGGTGACTCAAAGGACTTGGAAAGCTACGATTTCTCGTCACCCAGGATTGCCAAATGGTGCAAGGGGATTGGATACGTCAAATAGCCTTCCACAAGCACACCAAACAAGGTTTGTTGACCCCTCTAATTAAACTATGTGCCTAATTTACCAAAGAACAATTGGTAAAAACTTGAAATTTCACCTTCGGGAGGTCAGGTCCACCACCGGAGAGGTCAGGTCTACCACTGGAGAAGAGAAAGGTGCCTCGGCCAACTTCTCAAAAGTATGAAGTGTTATATATCATCGGAAAGAGCACAAAAA
Source organism: Sequoia sempervirens (assembly GCA_007258455.2). Classification (NCBI taxonomy): domain Eukaryota; kingdom Viridiplantae; phylum Streptophyta; class Pinopsida; order Cupressales; family Cupressaceae; genus Sequoia; species Sequoia sempervirens. Next base: position 147,267 of record VDFB02327154.1, read on the forward strand.
ATTGAGAAGAATTGCCTTTGAACGGGGTCAATTGGACAAACAGTGTGGAAATGGCGGCCCCAGGAAGAAAGAGCAGAAGGTCAGGTCCGCCACCGGAGAGGTCAAGTCCGCCACCAGAGGTCAGGTCCGCCACCGGAGAGGTCAAATCTCCCACTCTGCAACCTAAACCTGCGAAAATGCCAAAAATAGCAAACATGAAAGAAAAAAAGACATGTTTGTAGGTCCCACTGAGCGTGCCAGAAATGTGATAGGGTGAATATAATCATTGAAAAGATGAGCAACAAACTAAAGAGAGCGCAAATAACAACTAAAAACACCCTACACTTCAAGATTGGGCAAATGATGAACTCAACAACATAAAAATGGAACCTTTCACCTTGTAGAGTTGTTCTTTGGTTGGCCCTTCGATTGTAGATGAGATGTATGCTCCTTGATGGCAAGTAGATGCAAGATGTGAAGTGTGAGATGCAAGATAGTTGGACAAAATGGATGCAAATGGCTGAGTGTAGATTGAGAAACAAAATTGCAAGAGTTTGGCTAGCAAAATGATCTCTCTAAAATGAGAGAAAAAATGGGGTATTTATAGGAATTTTGAGAATTCCTAGAAGAAATGGATGGTTGAGATTGATCCCCCACATGGCCAAGATGTAGGGCTATGGTGAGTTGAGAACTCACAAGCCCTCACATCTTGACATGTGGCAAGGGGAGAGGCTTAAGAAAGATGAGGTGGACATGAGGTGGCCAAAAGGTACATGAGGTGGAGGAAGGACAAGTACCTTCCAAGTACCTTGGGGAGTGAGAAGATCTCCTCAAAAAGGAATTTCTTGTCCCCAAGTGAGAGTGAAAAGGACATTTGAGGAATTTTGGAATTCCTCAAAAATCCCCATGGGAAAAGGAGAGGTGGTTGGAGAAATAAATGTGAATTAAAAATTCACATTCTTAGGAGAGTCTAAAGGATAAAAGGTGAGCTCCAAAAAGGTGGGACTTGGTCACATGTGGGTGATGTGACAAGTCTAAGGTTCTAGAAGCCTTGGAAGATAGAATGTGAATTAAAAATTCACATAGGGAAGAGGAGAATCTAGGATAAATAAATGTGAATTAAAAATTCACATGGGAAAGAGGGACAATGCAAAAAAAGAGATAAATGTAAAGGTTGACTAAAAAGGTGGTGCTAAATATGGCTAATGACCTTGGTTAAGGTTGTGCAAATACTTAATTAGATGGACTAATGACTTATTAGAAGCAAGTGGGAGATTATGGAGGATGTGACCCTAATGATGATTAGGGGTGTGCATATGCTAACCATAGTTAATTAGAAGAAGATGAAGGATTAGAGACCAACTTGCAAAAGTTGGAGGATGTGACAATGAGAGAGAAAAAGAAGAATTAAAAAATAAATTTAAATTCCAAAAGGTAATATGACTAAATTAAATAAAATGGTGTATTTATTTAATTTAGAGGAGAAAGAGGGGTGAAGTATTTATTAAATTAAATACTTTATGAACCCTATGTAAGATGCAAGGTATTAATTAAACAAATGATTTAATTAATATTAACAGAGGGGATAAGCAATTGGATGAATAAGGAGATGTCTTTGACCATATGGAAGTGGTCAAATTTAGATGTCTACAGTTAGAAGAGCTGATTTCCAAGGTTTACCCTATTTCCTAGGCAATTCACTATCCGAGGATGGTAGTGCGGATCTCAGACTCTAGCATGACGCACTGGTGTCTTAGGGACATTCTAGCATCTGCATAGATAGGGGTCCAAAATATAGGCAAAAGCTACAAGGAAATCTACTAACTACCGGACTATGCAATGTTTATATTTTGACAGAGAATAAAAAGAATAGAAGCAACAAATATGAAAAAATGAGACTAAGGACTAAACTATTACAAAAATGACAAGGAGGGTAAGAAAATGTGCCTTTTCATCCACAATTTGAATCTTCGAATAGATCCACTCAAAAAGCACCACCTACACACAGAGATATAAAAATGTTGGGGTTGTTTTAGAGGTCTGCCTTAGCCAGTCCGCCACTTTGGTGTTCCCACCTCCATAGACAGCCAGATAGCCACAAAGTGTAGAAAGCGATAAAGAAAGTAGAAGCAAAGTAAAGAGTACAACAACTACTATGCTACTCAATGAACAAGATGATACAAATAGTGAGCAAAAATGAACAATATCACCTTCATAGCTATGAGAACTCAAGGCAAGTAGTGGAAGGAAGAAGCTTGAAAGTATCCAATGGTGGCATTGTGGTAGCAAGAATGTGACATAGAAAGTAAAACTAGCAAATTGTAACCAAGAATGAGTGAGAATTGAGCAAGAGAGAGTGGAGTGAGTGAAGAGATGAAAGAAGAAGTGATAGACTATGAGTTGATGGATTTGAACTAGCAAAAGGGAGGCAAAACTCCTGCTTTTCATCGGTCAAGGAAGTAGGAGACATTACGCTTAGTGACCATTGGAGAAGTGTAATGCCTCTAAGAATTCTAGAGACATGAATCTTGTTAGGATGACAACATGGTGTGTGGAAATTCACATGACACACATGCATTACCAACAGCGAATCCTTCACTGACACATAAAGACACGACCAGGTGGAATGAGTGAGGTGGCGGTAGTGAAATTGCATCATTAGGTTTAAATTTTCTAAGGTAGGGGAAATTAAATGGGGAATTTTCCTAGGGGTGCAAAATTCTCTTCAAATAGGTTGAAGAGAATATACCTTAACCGTCAAGGAAGTAAATCTCTAATTTGGCACACCTGGATGTGCAGGAGGTAGTTCTATAGGTTCTCGATCCTATAGGGAAACCTTGATGTGAAAGAGAGAGAGATGGTGAGCCACAAGTACTCATTCCTGTGAAAGGGCTCCATGGGTTATCAGTCCCACAAAAATTGAACAAAGTCTCCATAGGTTCTTGGTCCTATGGAAAGAAGGAGCTTCAAAGGTGCTCAGTCCTGCAAAGGGAGCGCCACAGGTTCTCGGTCCTACGGGGCTTGACATGAAAGTACTTTACAGGTGTTTGGTCTTGGAGAGTTTGCTGAAAAAGGCCCTTACATGTGCTCAGTCCTGCAAGGAAAGCTTGAAGAGGTGCTCAGTCTTGCAAAGAAACATGAACATTAAGTTGTAGACAAAACATGTTTAGAAAAAAAGCTTAAATAGATAGACATATCATAGAGCAAGCAATTGAAGGAGAATTTTTCAAAAGGGTCCCCTCAGGAACCCTTCAAGATAGCAAGGGGCCCACACAAAGGAGCACTTCATTTGAAAAGCGCAACATTTTTTGCAAATGATTATGTCATCAAGGAATCCTTTTGAAAGATCGCTTTCATCAAGGAATTTGATAAAAATAATGCTCCTCAAAGGAAAGTTTTCAAACTTCTTCATTAGAAAAAGTACTTTTTTGAAGGAAAGTTTTCATATTCTTTTGCAACGAATTCATTTTCAAAAGAAAAATTTCATGAAGGGTATCCATGTTGAAGAATACATTTTTAAAAAATGCAAAATTTTTAGTAAGGGATTCATTGGCCACCAAATTCACCTAATTGAAAATTAGAGAGGTGTAGTAACCCCCCTTAGGATGCATGCAAAGTAAAGGGCAATGTGGCATCCTAAGGAGAGAAAGAAAAGACAATGAAGTTATGGCCCACAAGACATAGTGAGGTGTAAACATGGAAATGTTGTCATGCATGTGAGGGAAAACACATAAGCACCACAACATCACAAAGCAAGTAGAAAGAGAGCCAAACAAAGACAAAGAAAACAAGACACAAGCAGACATGAAGAAATCAAGAGACATGGGGATCTAGGAGTTCAGGGTCAAATAAGTTCTTATATATATAAATAGATAACCCGTGATGTAATGAATGAAAGATCATCAGTCCCTAATGTTCCCAGATCATGAAGAAGAGCGCATGAAGAAAAAATAAAAATAAAAAATTGGGTCAACATGGAAGAAAGCTCTAAATGTCCCAAATACTCTACATCATCCCTAATTGTCAAAAATCAAAGTCACAACATATAGAAGAATGATGAAACATATAGAGGAAGTTCACAAAAAATTATCCAAGCCTATATCCAAGAACCTACAAGGGTAGCGAGGGTCCTCCAGCTAGGATCACAAACACATAAATACAAGCATGGGGGGAACACAACACACACAAATCTAATCTATAGATAAAGAAGAGGTACTCCCCTACTCCTCATCAACCAACAAGTCATCTTGATCCTAATCTAGATCATTATATGGGGAGGGAGGATGGTCATGCAAGGGCGGGATAGCAAGGGGAGCACCCTTTGACTCTCCTATGACAAGGGCCAAGGAGCCTGGCCCTTTGTGGTCTTCTTCATTGAGCTCTTGTGAGGTGAACATCATCGATCTCAAAAATGATCACTAACTGAGCCAATACATCATCCATTGATTTAAACATGCACGTAACTGGAGTTCCATGTGTTGACTAGGTGGGAGAAGAAGGAGGCACCCCAAATCTACTGTTGACCTCGTCGAAAGGGGTAGTAACAAACTTAGGGGATATCGAGGCTGCCGCAAGCCAAAGAAGAACTAACTCCCAAAGAAGGTGAGCCCTTCTTCCAACCACCACTTGAGGTGAGGTAATCTTTTGGCTTATGCTTCAGCAGAGGATGTTGGATATCCACAGAAGAAGTGGAGGTAGAGGAGGGAGAAGACAGAGCCAAGACATAAACCATTGATGTGTTTGGCATGTCTATGGGCTATGAAAATGGATGGATTTCTGGAAGGGACATCAAAAGCAAAGGCTTCATGGAAGGAGCGATGAACACCTACACCCTTTTGGGGTGAGGGTCATCAACACATGTTGAAGGATCCAAAATTAGAACTAAGGCGACTGGAACTGAAGTAGAAGGAGCAGAAGGAGGCACAATAGGAGGTGCCGAAGCAGGAGCTACCAACTCCCCTTTTTCTTCTACAAGGAAGCTTGTTTAGTGCTCAAAGCCTTTCTCATATGCTTGTGCCCGTGTGTAAGCCGGTTATGTCAGCTCAAGGCACTAGAAGTCGCAACTTGAGAAGGGACAAGAGGCTCCTGTTATGTCATAAGAGTGTCCTCCACAACTGTCATCGATGGAAGGGAAACCTCCTAAAAAAGAGAAAGAGTAGGAATTGTAGGATCAGGAATTGTAGTAGGTGGAGAAGTAGACATGAGTGTCTTAGCAGCAGGCCTCTTCCCATTCATTGCAAGAGGAATAGTAGGAGTCTGCGGAGGTAAAAACATGGGTAAACTCCACGAGGACCCTTCCCCTTGCCATAAGCCATGAGTCTAGGAACCATGGGAAAAACGAGAAGTTCAAACCTAACACCTAACTTTTTGCTAAGTGGGCACCATCGAGATCCCCATGCAAGGCATGGGAGTAGGAGCCGAGGATGCCACAACAGGGAAAGAAGCAAAAGAGGATGGGGAAAAAGATGTAGAAGAGGAAGGCCCTTGGTCATGAGAAAGCTTCCCGTTCCCCCTTTGTTGGGGGGAGGAAGCAACTTGCTGCTACACAATCATAAAACCTTTTACTAAGATGGTGTAGGGAGATACTGGATAGGTCAGTTTTGGTGCCATGCCCCTAGTTTGATACTTGACATATGCATGATATAGCAAGTCTATCCTCAGAGGTAGTGGTCCGACAGGAGTAGGCCAAAAGTAATCTAACAAGAAGCCCCCACGTGACACTAGTGGCTTGTAACCGATTTCATGCACAACATGCATAGAGCCCTCACGATAAAACTTGAGACATTTATGAATTATCAAAGTGATGCCATTCATGGAAACCAGCCATGGAATGTCGAGTTTCACCCTTAATAGGTTTGACTTCAAAATTATGACAAAATAGGTATCCACGATCCTAGGTCCTAGCAAGATTGAAAGAGTAATAGAACCAAGAGGAGGGACCAAGAGTCCATCATGTGTGCATATAGTGTCCTTCGACTCTTCGTATTTCTCCATATGCAAAATTTTTATCAAGAGTGTTTCTTTCGCTATAACATTCACTCGGCTCATGGTGTCAACTAGGACACTAGTCACAATGTTCCCATTGACATAAGTGAGAATATACAAGGGAGAAGTCTCTTTATTCATAGGTAGATCTCGTGAGGTAAAAGTTATGTCTATTGATCCACTTGCAAGCTAGGTGGAAGGAATACGTGTGAATGAGACCTTGTTAACATACACAGGCATAGCAGACTCAACAAACATAAAATATTGAGAGATTGGATAGTGACCTATCTAAATTCCACTCCTAAATATCTAAGATCCCTTCTGACTTCGTAGGTAGAGGTTGTAGATTGGGTTGCAAGGTTGTACACCCTACAACACACAAATCTACAACACACCTAGGATACAAGAGAAGGTTCTTCGATACCAAGGGATGAAATCAAAATAGTTCATGTCAGGTTCACCAAAATGTAAAGAAGGGGTACCTTTCACCCCTGAGACTCTAGGTCACAAAAGAGTCCTAAGAAATAGGCTTCCCTAAACTACCTCAAGTTTTTTAGGTGGATAAAAAAGGACAAGGTATTGAGGCTGAAAAGGAAGGGAAAATAGCCTGTCACTTTCCTTCTGCTAAATTGAATGTTCATAGGGTTAGAAGAGTCAATTTCCAAGGTTCAGCTTGTTTCCCAGACTAATCATTGTCTAAGGACGACAATGTTGATCTCAAACTCTAGTGTGTCACATTGACATCTCAGGGACATGTTGGGATCTGTATGGACATGGGTCCAGAATACAAGTAAAAGCTAGAAGGAAATCTACTAACTACATGACAATGCAATGATTATATTTTGACAAAGAATAAAAACAAATAATGAATATGCCAAAATGAGATTAAGGACTGAACTATTACAAAAATGACGAGGGTAAGAAAACGTGTCTTTTCATCCATGAGTTGAATCTTTGAATAGCTCCACTCAAAAAGAACCACCTACACACATAGAGACAGATAAATGTTGGGGATATTTTAGAGGACTGCCTCAGTCAGTCCCCGGCTTTGGTATTCCCATCTCCATGGACAACCAAATAGCCACAAAGTGTTGAAAGCGATAAAGAAAGTAGAAGCAAAGTAAAGAGCAGAACAACTAGTATGCTACTCAATGAACAAGATGATGCAAATAGTGAACAACAATGAACAATATGACCTTCACAACTACAAGCACTCAAAGAAAGTAGAGGAAGGAAGAAGCTTGAAAGTCTCCAATGGTGGTGTTGTGGTAGCAAGAATGTGATGTAGGAAGAAAAACCAACAACTTGCAACCAAGAATGAGTGAGAATTAAGCAAGAGAGAGTGGAGTGAGTGAAGAGATGCAAGAAGAAGTGAAAGAATGTGAGTTGATGGATTTGAAGTAGCAAAAGGGAGGAAAAGACCCATTTTTCATCAATGAAGGAAGCAGGAGACGTTATGCTTCATGACCAATGGATAAGTGTAACACCTCTATGGATTCCAGAGGTAGGAATCTTATCAAGATGATAAGGATACCCATGGATGTCTATGCGGTGCGCGTGCATCCTCAGAAAAGATTCCTCCACCAACACAAAAAGATGTGGCTAGGTGGAATGAGTGAGGTGGTGGTGGTGAAATTGCATGATCAGATATACATTTTCTAAGGTAGGTGAAATTAAAAGGGGATTTTTCCTAGGGGTGCAAATTTGCTCCATTACAGGTCTAAAGATGGAGGGAGGTGACAATCTAGTACAACACATAAGTAAGTTCAATATTTTTTGAGAAAAATAAGTGGGAATAAATGTGAAAGTAAATTATGTTGATGCCAAAGATATTTTGTTAAATAATATGCTTTTTAGCTAGCCATTTATTGTATTCACATTAATTAAAATTAATTTGAATCTCAAAAAATATCTTCATTAATTGATGAAGAGAACCAATATAAGAAAGTGATAAGGAAAATTTCATACTACTTATACAAAACAAGCTCATTAATTCTTCCAAAAAACATCAAAATTCTCAAAGTACATGACCATAAAGGATTACATAAGCATGTTGTTTTTGCAAACAAAGATTTCATGTAATGGTGGATTACATACAAGGAGAAAAAGAACAAATAGATGAAAATATGAATAAAGTTAAAGAATTGGAAAAAACTGAAAGCGATGGTGAAAAATACCATTATGCTAAACATCCTTCCCATGAGAAAGGTGATGATGAGATTTTTTTTTGAAAAGGTGATTTGGTGAGGTCTAGTCCCACTTGAGGGGTAATCAAGTGAGGTCCAATCCCACTTGAGGAGTAGTCAAGGTGAGATTTAGTTCACTTGAGGATGAAGTAGTGAAGTTCATTCTGGAACTACCATATTTTGTGATTATAGTGGGTTTTGTGTATTTTTATAGGTATGTCTATGCTATGAGGTCAATGGTAGAGTGTTTATCTATTAGTAACAAAGCCATTTTCTATTGTGGAGGCATAATGAGACCACTCCCAATATTAATTGTAAGTTTATCAAATTGAGGGGATGTCTCAATTCACATATGAAGTTTTTCTCTCTGAATATTAGAATTATAAGTAATAATGGAGTTGAGTGAAGGAAACAATATCCACAAGTTTGATATTTAAAAAGGGTGTTAGAGGTTGAATATAAAAATTATGTTATAATTTATTTTATATAATTAGTTTTGTTAATTGGTTTCACCCATATGCCTACAATACCAATATATTGTTAGATTTAATTATACAAATAACTCTCATAATATATCTTGTGTAGAAAAATATTTCCAATATTCACATATATTTATTAATTTAAAAGTATAAATGGTTGTAAAACTATTTTAAAGTCATGTCAACTCTTTATAAGGATGGTTTTCCTCCAAATAATTATTATCATACTAGTTTTTGTATTTCATGGGTAAAAACTTTTTAAATGTTCACATGTCAAGAAAACCAAAAAAATGTAATAAAGTACCTATCAATATCAAAATATATAAAATTTAGACAATCATTTTCTCTTAATTATTTTAATATAATCTATTTTGACATTTTTTTCACAATAAATTATTCTTAATTAATCAATATGCATCTTCCAAAATTAATAAATATATGTTAAAAAAATACAAATTAATTTGTCAATTTTAAAAATATTAACATTACTTATTGAATTAATAAAAATCAACATTTTAAATTTGATAGTGGAAAGTTCCATTATTATAAACAAAATATGTACCAAATTTGAATGCATACTATAACTAGCATACATATATTAAATATTAATATATATAAAATACATCAAGAGTTATCATTATCGAGGCGCCTATTGCACTCTAAAAAATTATTGAATATGTGAGAAGCATATGAAACATACCAATTATTTAAATTATAGTGTGAAATATGAAGAATCCACGTGGGTAGGTCAAATGAATTTTAAATTTATTACAACTCATTAGAAACATTTGAAATGTATCATAATTGTGTTACATAAGGAACATTTATCTTTACAATTTGAAAATTTTGTCCATTAAATTTACAACTCATTAGAAACATTTGAAAAGTATCATAATTGTGTTACATAAGGAACATTTATCTTTATAATTTGAAATCTTCTTCTTAAGAGTAAGAACCTATATGAATCAACTTCTAAAACTTTACAAATTATACATTATTTTTTGATGGATAATATTGGAAGACTCAAAATCTCTTCTCTATTTAATTTGGAGCATCTTCATTTCAAATAATCTATGTCCTAAGTGTGAAATTCCACTTTGTCATCCCCTTATTCCTCTTCTTCTTTTTATGCAAGCTTCTTTTGATATACACTTTCCTCCACACACCCCTACTGATTTCTAATTTTTTCTCAACATGCACCTCTAAATTAGTAGGAGACAAAACAAAAGAGCATCCAACAAGTTGATTATTAAGGTGTAGCATTCTTCTACCAAGTTGAGCACTTCGAAGGCCTTTCTAGATTTGTACATTCCATTGATGTGTCAACCCTTAAATAAAAATCCCAATTATAAAATGACTATTTCGTAATCTAATGTCCACTTGAACCATAAAAAAAACCTATTTTTTAAAGGAGACACTTAGATCCATTTCCATTAAAATTTATGTTAATGTAGTTAATGTGTAGCTTTCACTTTTAGAAGCCAAAATGAAGAATGAAATATGTTTCAATCTTATCAAATAGAAGACATCTTTATTTCTTTCCTTTCTTTTAATCATATGTCTTTAACTTCAAATTAGATTTTTTTTTATGTTATTCAATAAAGAGTACGAAACTATGATTTGTTGAAAAGGTTTTAGAAATTGTTATGCATATCCAATTGGCACAGACAAATCCAAATTTCATAGCCTTCATACTATCCTCTCTACCTGTGCCAAAATAGGAGATTTGAAATAGAATATAAACATCCATTGAACCATAAATGATAGAGGAATTTTGTCAAACGTAGCTGCAATTATTGTGGTAGATATGTATCCAATAAAAAATAGTCTTTTTAAGTCCTAACCTGGAATGATTGTGTGCAAAATGCAAAGCTACTGAAGACCACACTCGACCCATTCTAATCAAATGTGATGTTGTTCCTTCAAATACTGTCAAACTGTCAAATTTTGTGCAAAATTGGTTTGGAGAAATAGCCAAAATTTGCTGCAAACATGAGCAAAAATGCCCAAAAGATAGATTTATAGGTCAAAAATTTATGAATTATTGTTGATTATTTGAATGGTTTTATCGATTGACCAATTAAATGGAAAGAATGGCATATTTTTGGAAAAAAATAGCTGTAGGGGAGAGTATAGGCAAGAAACATGAACATTTGACAAAATGTCCCAAAATAAATCTGAATAAATAACATTTCCTTATGTAAATAGATACAAATGCTGCCATTGAAGACCTGGTACTTCAGCTTTCCTTGTGGGATGAAGCACCTGCAGTTGTCCAACCAACGCTCAGGCTTGAATTGTAGGTAGTTGGATCCCTAAACAACAAGCATCCACCCCATGGAATAGGAATAGTGCATCACCTGCATTCCCTTGCCAAAAATTGTCCTCTTTGGTAGCACATCGTCACGGAGAGTGTGTTTTGGAGTTGATGGGAACTGGTGGGTAGAGGTGCATGGATTGAAAAATTGCAGCGTGCAAGTAATGCATGCTCTTCAGCTCTTCGTAAGAGAACGAAATGTCAGTTCTATTTTCTCTTGACACAACTTCATTATAGATCTGTTGTCTTCAACCTATAAGTGTTAGGAGAGGAGCCAAAAGAAGCCAATGATGGTGAGCCAGAAGAAGCTAATGAGATGAGCCAGGTGACTATAAACGAGGTGGTGTCCCACCTAGCCAAGATGAATCTAATGATGATTTCGTGAAGAAATTGCTCTGACCCATCCACGCCCACACCTGCACCTTTGCTGTAATCGAGTGTCATCATGAATCTCGAAAACATCTCCTGGTTACAATCCTTAGTTTCAATTGACTCATGTAAAGAAACCACCCCTTGGATTCAACTTCAACCATATGAGGATCGATCCAAAAAAAATGCTCACACCTTTCTTGACACTTGCTGCTCACAATATGATCTGCACATCCTCTAATTGGCCTTTCTCTGGTTAGTTCGATCCTCAAATGGACTTCAACAGAGAAAACATGAACTCAAATAGAGATAACATGATGATTGTGCTGCATGGTGAATTTAATGTGTAGGTATCATAAAACCCTCCACCAACAAGCTTCTCAAAGGCATTGATCAAATATACATAATAGTTCATCATGCAAGATGGATCACCTATGTTTCAGTTTCTCACGCCTCATCTTCCACTACCATCTACTTCTGCATTTTAGTTACTCACACCTCATCTTCCACTACCATCCATGTCTAGTGAAGACCATCAATTGTACCACTGATAAAATCTTTCAACTTCTTCCACTACACGTAATCATGATTACTGGCATCTGTGTGTCAATTTCTAGCTAGAGTTTTTCCTTATATAGATTTTTGGATGCCACATTAGATGCCTCTTGGTGTAATAAAAAATATTAAAATCAATTAAAACAAAAAGAATGAGTGAATATTACATTCAAGTGGGTTAAAATAAAAACATTCTCACATGAAGTGTGATAAATGTCACTTTTAAGTCAAACTTATTTTATTTATTAATTCTAGCCATTGATGATGTAACTGTATTTTGAACTTCCATGTACTAAAATTTCTAAACAATTTGTTTATGCTTGTTTTTTTAAAAATGTTTGTAGTTTTTTGAGTTCTAAAAATTAAACAAATTTTGTCACATATTTTAAAGATGTTTTTCTTGAATTTTTAAGAATTTATATTTTATAACACGTTTACAAGGAATGGTTTCTCTATATTAGCTAATTAATGTTTGTTTTTAAGTGAGTTATAATTTAGATATACTGTATTTAGATAAATATTTATAGTAAGGACTAAACTATTAAAAAATGATGAGGGTAAGAAAACACGTCTTTTCATCCACGAGTTGAATCTTTGAATAGCTCCACTAAAAAAGAATCACCTACACACATAGAGACAGAAAAATGTTGGGGATATTTTAGAGGACTGTCTTAGTCAGTCCCCAGCTTTGCTATTCCCACCTCCATGGAAACCAAATAGCCACAAAGTGTGGAAAGCGATAAAGAAATTAGAAGTAAAGAGCACGACAACTAGTATGCTGCTCAATGAACAAGATGATGCAAAGAGTGAGCAAAAATGAACAATATCACCTTCACAACTACAAGCACTCAAGGAAAGTGTAGACACCTAAAAATGACCTAGGCCTGCAAGCTTCATTTTTACCACTTTCGTCCTAGCATAATTGTGACATTTAATTATGTCCTTGGTCCACATTTGACTATTAATTAAATAATTCATAATTATTTAATTAATTCATGTCCTTTTATTCTTCATGATTATTAAATGAATAAATTTTATTTATTTATTAAATACGCCATTAATTGTCTAAGTCTTCCTCCAATTAAATAAATTTCTAATTTTGTTTAATTATCTGTTGGCGTTTAAATTCCCACCTCTGGAATGCGGATTTGAAAACAGACAACTATGCACAGATAAACTACTCTTCAAATTAGGAGGGGAAACTCCCTCTTGCTGATGGTGTTTGAAAGAAAGTAAACTAAACTAAGTTGCCTATCTTTTTGATCAGCTTAGAGCACAAGGTTTATTAAACACAAACATCGCAGTTGAGATTTTCTGATTTAAAGAACTTCAACTACGACTAACTTAAACTAGAGACATTCCTAACATCTCAAGTAATAGTAGAGCAAGAGAAATCAGAAATAAACAAGGTAGATTTTCTGACAAAGTACTTCAATAACCTCTCTCTCAACAAACAGCTATACACTTCACTGTAAGTTGAAATCAAGATCATAAAAGCAGAACATAAATAACGAAAATATGAGATTTTCGACCAAGACAAAGGAGGCTCATGATTTTATTACTCAAATCTCTGGAACAAAGCTCACTTCTAACATGCCTTGAACAAGAAATTGCAGCTAAAGAGGCTCACAAACTTATTCTTAACATAATAGAAAACAACAATCACACTAACTCCTTGTTGGCTAAAGAGGCTCAACAATTTGCTTATCACAACACAATTGAACAATACTTGAGTAACAAATGGAAGGCACAATAGGCTCAACTTTTTTTTCTCACTAGCACGGTTAAAGAAACTAAATGAGAAAAGGCTCTTATTTATAGAGAAGTAGAGGAGTAGGGAACCCTAAAATCTCCTTACTTTCACAATCTAGGGCTTGCTCAGCAAGCAAGCTTTATTACTAAATCTAGAAAGAAGATAACATCTAAAACCCTAGAAAGCAGAAAAAGTGGGAAATGCCAACTATTACATCTTATCCTCTTTCTATCCTCAAAGAATGGATAAGGATCATTCCAAGAATAAAAAGAAAGCGAGAAAGAAAGCTTCTAGAAGAAAGCTGCTTTAAAGCTCGATCACATCCGCTAGGAAGTTAGAGATTGTGTCCCAGTTTGGTGCATCTATACCATCAACAACAAAGCACCGCTTTTCAAGAATATCTTCAGCATCTGCAATTGGCCTAAGGAAATCTTCGACCTCATTGGCCGCTTTCAAACTTTGTTGACATCATGAAAGTGTGACTTGGCAGAGTCTTATATTTTTCTTTCATCCATCTCTATACAATCTTTTTGCTAAATTTATCTTTATGCATATCCATATTCTTTCACATTCACCCTTTGAGAGAGTAACCCTTTCAAACCATGGGGGAATGGAAAAACACTTCTCAATCACATTAGGCTTTATACTGCAAATCAATCTACCATCTGCTGACTGGATCTCCCTAGTAGCCAGGTTGTAATGCTTAATGCAAGCAATTACAAACTCAAGACTTTGAACTGATATAGGTATTGATGCTGTTGCGAGGAGTCCGAAATGTCCTAGGTTCTTGATTGAAGTGTTGCCTGCTCTCTCTAAGGCATGTAAATTGAACACCGGCTTGATATGATGCAAGTCTGTCTCAGCTGTTTTGATGTAATTGTGAAAGAGAGCTGATTCAGTCTTGAAAACATTGGGAGTGTACTCCATTTTAGAAAACTTGAAGAATGACTGTAAACTCGCCTAGGTTCTAACAAGTTTTGAGTGATTTCTATTTTTAGAATGCTGATTTTTGTGCTTCCATAGACAAATTTTTGAGAAATTTTTCTGAGATATGGGTTTTGCTCAGAATTTTGATGCAAGACAACCCAGATCGTTTGTTTTTGAAAATTTTAAATTTTTCCTAAAAAATAGCAAACCCTAATTTCTTCATTTTTTCCCAAAAAAAAAAGTTGGCACCTGGGTTTTGTTCAGAACAAGATTAGAAATGGACCCAGTTGATCAGATTTGCAAAACCTTGATGTTTGATCAAAAAAGCAGCCAACCCTAGGTTTTGAAATTTTTTTGAAAAAAAGCTGCAATATGGGTTTTCTTCAGAAGACTGATTGGAGAGGACCCAGATGGTTGAAATTTGAAAGCATTGAGGTTTTCACTGACATGCAAAATAAAAACACTTGCTGCAACTTGATGAAGTTCTCGAAAATTTCTTCAGAAGATTAAGGCAAAAAGACCCATATGACAGAAGAAAGAAAAGCCTTGGCCTTTTGCTTGAAAAATTCGATCTTCTGGAACAAAAATCTTGAAAAAGCAAGGGTTTATGCTTGTTGATTTGAAAAATCTGATGTAAAACCAACAACTATGGATTCTTGAATCACAGATATTCTTCAAACTTGCTGTTCCAACTTTCTCCTCTAGATGCTACCTGCAAAAATAATGAAAAATACATGAAAGAATGATGTTAAATAGACTTTAGGGCTTTGGATTAGGTTTTTCTTTCTTTGCTTTTATTTCTAAAACCCTAAAACTTAGCTTCCTTGAACTTGGACACCATCTTCCTTTTGCAATTTTGAAACTTTTTGAAAACCTCAAAAAAAATTCTCTAAGGCATGAACATTTGGGCGCCTTTCTTCAACAGGGGTGCCCACTTCTTCTAGTGTTAGTCAAATTTTTAATATTTTCAACTTTCCTTCATTTTGACATGCTACTTCGCCTCTGATTTCCTGTTAACAGATTGACCCGACAGGCGAGCTGAAGGTTTCACGGCGAACCTTGACTAATTCTAAGAAAGAAGTTCTGGAGGCATCTTTGTCAAAATCCTTCATTTTGACCTCCGAAAACATAGGTGCCTTTTCCTTCTAGGGGCCCCCATTTTGTCCAGAGTTGGCCATTTTCATAACTTTCAAATTTCTTCATTAGCTCCTCTTCTACATATGATTTCTCTGAATCTAGAGCTCCGAGCGTCGGATCGACTGAAGACAATGCTCATTGCGAAGTTGACGAAATATGAAGAGGGGTCTTTTGGGACGATCTTCACCAAAAAATAAATTTAAGGCCTCCAAAAGTTTGGGTGCCCATCTTGGCTGGGGTCGCCCCTGTTCATCAAACTTAGTTTATTTTTTATCTTTCTATGTTTGCTTCTGAAACTTCGTTCTTAGCCTTAGTCAGATCCCCTTTTCAGCTCCTCGTATCTGATGACTGCAGACTCCAATTGATGTGCTGGATATCTCATTTGCAAGCTGGATCAATCATGAAGAAACTTCGTTAGACATTCGTTTGTAGATTCATCTGTTAGGGACCTTGAAAACTTGGGCACCCTTCTTGACTGGGGGCGCCCACTTTGTCAACACTTAGTCAAATTTTGATATTTTTTCAAATTATTTATGTTGATTTCAATTTGGATACCCCTGTTTGACTCTGAATTCTGGATGACTGAGTGATCTAATAATCGCATCGCTGAATCCATCACGGAGCTGGCAGAGAACTGAACAAAGTTGGCTAGAGGCGAAAACCCTAATTATGACATTTGATGCCCTAAAAAGATGGGTGCACTTTCTTCACTGGGGCACCCATGTCTGGCAGTGTTAGAAATTTTTTGTCATTTTTCAACTTCTTCCTCATTCTTTGCACATGTTCATCATCTTGCCTTCTGCTCAGAGTTTGAATGTTGAAACTGTCACCTGGTAGCTGACTGATCTCCATTGATGACCTCAGAGCTCTTGATACACTTCTAAAAAGCAGAATAGACCCAGTAGGGCAAAACTGATCTTTTTAAGGTTCTGACTGCACCAGCTTGATATGGACATATTTTGAGCCAATCAAAATCAGTTCAGACCCTGTCGGACCAACTTTCTATTTTTAGAAAGTTTTGCTAGTATCCATTTCAAAAGAAACCCAGAAAAACCCAGAAAATGTTTTTTAGGGATGAAAAACTGAGATCTAGGTTTTGTCGATTAAGCTGTTCTTAGCAGACCCAGATCATCATAAATTGAAAATTTTGTGTTTTAATCCCTCATGCAAGACATGCACACCCAAATTTTGACCTTTTTGATTGATTTAACAAGACTTTTACTCATTTCTTCAAAATATTTAAATGTAACCAAAATTTTAATTTTGGGGTACAACATTGGCTTTGTTTGGGGACCATGGCGAATACTTACGACATAGGAGAATCACAGAATCTCTGGAATTTAAGCTTAGACCAGTGCCTTGTCCATTGGGTATCGGAGTCAGCATCATTTCCTAATCACCTATTTTGCAAGACATTCCTTAATCACCTATAACCGGACTTCCTAGAAATCACCTAATAGTTGGACTTCCCTACTAATCACCTAAAACAAGACTCCTAATCACCTATTACACGATAGGACTGTCACGAAAAGGGGAAACACGACATAATGAAAACATCACGGAAAGGGGAAACACATTACAAAAAACAATGAAAAATATTTACAAAGATTGTTCTGAGAAAACTTACTTCACCCCTAAAGGGAAGAAGTGCTTCAGGTATTTCCCACTGTGTGGTAGAGGGAGGAGACTTCCATCCAAGCATGAGAGAATGTAGGTGTTCTCCCTTGCGGGCTCGTGAATCTTGAAAGGTCCCAACCACAAGGAATCAAAATTTCCATGCATTCCCTTTGGCTCATGTCTCTTATCCCATAAAGGACTTGATCTCCAACCTCGAAATCTCATTGGCGAGCTTTCTTCTCACAAAATTTCTTCACTCGCTCTTGGTGCTGAGTGATTCTATCTACTACCTCCACCCTTTCTTCTTGAAGCTTTGTTAGGTACATGATGTGCTTCTGAATAGGATCTGTAAATTCTCCATCTTCTACCGCAGTTGCCAACTCCAATGTGATAGGTATCATTGCTTCTGTACAATAAAGGAGTATAAAGGGTGAGGTACCAATGGCTCTCTTCGGAGTAATTCTATCAGCCCAGAGAGCATCATAAAGTTTCTTGTGCCAAGTTCGTTGATTGGAATCAACCAACTTGCGAATGATTGTGACAATGTTCTTGTTTGATGACTCAGCTTTTCCATTACCCTGTGGGTAATAATCTGATGAATGAGATAAAGTAATGCTGTGATAAAAACAAAACTCCATTAGCTCCTCGAATGAGAAACATGTTGCATTATCTGTCACAATTTTGCGAGGCACTCCAAAGCACGTGACAATGTTTTCCTTTAAGAACTCACACACGACCTCAGACATAGCTCACTTGGTAGGAATGGCTTCAACCCATTTTGTGAAATAATCAGTGGCTGTAAGGACATAAATATGCCCCTTACTAGAACGTGGGTTGATAGGACCAATAAAATCTAAATCCCATTGCTGAAATGGAGCATCTATAACAACTGGCCTGAGAGGAGCGGCTGCTAACTTTTCTTTGCCAACAAACTGTTGACACAACTGACATTTATGTACCCACTCATATGCATCGTGGAACATAGTCAGCCAAAAGAACTGAGCCCGCAAGATTTTAAAAGCTATCACTTTTGAAGAAAAGTGACCATCGCATTCTTGATTGTGGAAGGCTTCTAACAAGCGTCGTTGTTGATCTTTGGTAACACACAACAAGAATGTTCTGTCAAGACCCCGCTTGTACAAAACATTGCTGATGATTACATAATTCTGTGCTTTCAGCTTAAGCATTCTCCTTTGTTGCTTGTTTAAGTGATTTGGACAATCACTGTATGTCAGGTAATACCATATCTTAGTAAACCATTCTCCTGAAGATTCAATCAGCAAAACCATTGGAAGATCTTCTTTTACTTTAGGCTCGATCTCAGGTATACCTTTGTCTTGAAGTTTCTTATCTCCATCCTCTGCTATCAACTGAAAAAGACCTCTCCCATGAACGAGTTTGGTCAGTTTGATCTCCAAGTCATATTCTTGCACCTTCACGACCCAGTTACCTCTCTTGGAGCCCATCTCCTATTGAGTCAACATTCTTTTCACTGTTGGATCTATGGCATATACAATAGTGTGAGAACACAAGATATAAAATCTAAAATTCTTTACAGCTCAAATGACTTCATAGGCATTCTTTTCAATCTGAGAGTATCTTGATTCACTGTCTTTGAAACTACAACTCATAAAAGCTATGGGAGATTCAGTTTCTTCATTTAGCTTCTGTGTTAGGATGGCAGACAGAGTATGCTCTGATGCATAGCAATAAAGGATAAATTCCTTTTCAAAATTAGGATGGACTAGCACTGGAGCTTGACTGATGGCTTCTTTAATTAATGTGAAAGCCTTCTTTCCCTCTTCTGTCCACTTGAAAACTGTCTTCTTCTTCATCATAGCAGATATATCTTTAGTCAACTCAGAAAAATATGGTACAAATCTTCATATGAAATTTACCTTACCAAAGAAAGAGTGTACCCCAGTTCTGCTTGTTGGAAGAGACAAACTTTGGATAGCTTCAACCCGACTTGGATCGATTCGAGTTCCCTCCTTGGAGACGATGTGGCCAAGCAATTTGCCTTCTGTCACCGTGAAGATAGACTTCTTGGGATTTAATGATATTTTATGGTATATGCATCTCTCAAAGACCTTCCCTAGATGTGAAAAATGATTTCTCATATCTTCGAGAAAATAGTGAGGTCATCTAGATAGACCACTATTACTTTATTCTTCAAGTCACCAAATTCCAAATCCATGGCTCTCTAAAATGTAGCATCAGCATTGATGAGGCTGAAGGGCATTCTTTCATAAGCAAATGTACCCCATGGGGTTGTGAATGCCATCTTGAATTGATCTTCTTCAGCTATTGCTATTTGATTATATCCAGAAAAACCATCCAATAAGGACATCTCTGAACTGGTAACTGTCTGCAAGGTGTGTTCCATGATCGGCAAAGGATAATTATCCTTGAGCAATGATTGATTCAAATTCCTAAAATCAACGCAAATTCTGATTTCTCCGTTCTTCTTGCGCACAAGAACTATATTCGACACCCAGGTGGAATGATGGATTGGAAAAATGATCTTTGCATTCACCATCTTCTGGACCTCCGCATAGATGGTATCTTGAATCCGCAGATTGTAGTGTCTTTGCTTTTGCCTGAAGGGCTTCGCTTTAGGTTGAAGAGGAATTGTGTGAGACAATTCTCTTGGTGTAAAGGCTTTCAAATCTTCATATGACCAGGCGAAGACATCTCGGTATTTCTTGAAAAAAGAGATGAACCTCTCGCTTTCCTCTGCCATACAACATGTACCTAGATTAACAAGCCTAGGCTTGTCAACTATTCCAATATTGATTTGTTGATATTTAGTAGAGGTTCTTTCGCTTGAGTTTCTCTGATCTTGTATGTATCTATCATGCCTATCAAAAATATTCTCCAAGGAAACCAAACCCTTGGGAATTTTATTTCCTTTCAACTAGATAATGCTGGTATCAGGCTCTTCTAGACTTTCTTTGTCTTCCGCAACCTTTGGAATATCGAAGGCTTCTGTTACTGCCTCTCTATGAGTGAATGAACTACCTTCAAAGAACAATTCTTTGAAATTATCTCCCATAACAAGAAACTCCTTAATGTTTCATCATCATTAAAGACTTGCCAATTATCACAGTTGTCAGGTACTGCTGGCCTGTAGATTAACTCAATGGCAAATGCATTCTAACGGAAGTCAGAATGTGGCATGAAAAGTGAAGTTGATACCACGAGGGCATCTGCTCTACTATTCTCTAGACGTGGAATGTACTTGATATCAAAAGCTTCGAACCAATCTATTGCATTCAACACCCTATTTCTATAGTGTCGAAGATGATCTGCTTTCACTCTGAATTGATCTCTGACTTGCTTCACAACAAGCTCTGCATCACCTTCGACCCTAAGATATTTGATACCCATATCTTTTGCATTTCTGAGACCTAGTAAAAGTGCCTCATATTCTGCTATGTTGTTTGTACATTCGAATTGCAAGCGGTACGTAAATGGATACAACTTTTCTTTAGGAGAACTTATCACAACTCCTACTCCCGAACCAGCAGTGGAACAACTACCATTGAACTGCAAAGTCCACAGCTTAGGATGTTCTGCTGATTTCTCCACAATGCATGCGATTTCTTGACTTTCTTCAGGAATCTCTGATAGCATGGCGTAAGTACCAAGACCCGTTTCTTGATATAAAACTTGAGCTTGAGGATCTTGAGACTTCATGACTGCAAATTGGGATTTGGGCTCTAGTTCTAGCTTGAAAGTTCCTTTCTTCAACGGAATGTTTGCAGAAGACCAATCCATTTGAATCTCTCCACCGAGGTCCTTGCAAAATTTTTTGCTTAATAGCATCCCGTAGCTTGCTGGAATGTCAGCTACGAGGATGGTCATCATGATTTTCTTTTCAGGAGAAGCCGCCAACCTCACTTGAGCATCCTTTAATTGTCTAACTAACGGTACTGATTTGGACTCCAGTGAGTAACATTTGTCCCTTGTCTTGGTGCATGAAAGTCCTAGAGCATTCATCACTTGTAGAGGCATGACATTGTCTGAAGCTCCAGAGTCGATGATATAATTGCTCAATTTGTAACCTCCTATATATAGAGAAATATAGAAGGGTTTAGGCTTGTCTTCCGCCTGAATGGATGATTCAAGCAATGTGGGCTGCTTGACAAGTCCTTTCTTTATGAATTTGAGAAGTCGGTCCACTTGCTCTGGATGATCTTGGAGATACTCTAACTAAGAAATCTGCACTCTGTTCTTCATCAAGGAATCTACAATATCAAAATTTGCTAAAGACGAGCCTTTAGCAATTGTTTTCACGTTCTCTTGAGAAGACTTAACATTTGAAGTAGAAGCTACTTCTTTTTCTTTGTCTTTTGATATCTTCAGTCTCTATTCTTCCTCTTCTTTGTGTGCCCTGAGATGTTGAGCTTTGGTAAACACAAGAGTTGTATGATTCTTAAGATTTACTGCAAGAGAGTACTGGCGAATATCTTCTTCTTGTTCTTCAAATCGGGTTCACTTTCAAAGTAGCCCGTTGTGGAGTCACCATCAAAGTTGTCTGATTGAGGTAAGAGAACATTCAAACTTGGAGTTGGAACAAAAATTGGTGTAGGTGCAGCTTCGACATATCCCATTATCTCGTTCATTCTAACATTTTCGGGGCAAGAGGTGCCGGTATGTTCAGTGGAATCATGAAAAGAGTAAAACACAACATTTTGTGTATTGTCAGCCACTTGCCTTGGTGGAGGTAGCCCTTGTGGCCTGTAATTGTTGTAAGGATGAAAGTTATTTCTCTTTAGCTGGTACGGCTGCTGAGGTTGATAAGGCTACTGTGGTGCTTGATACGTTTGTAGTGTCGGTAAAGTAGGTGGTGGTGCAACTTGAGCAAGAGGCGTAGGCTGGAGTGGCAATTGCCTCTTGAGAATAGTTACTTCATTAGCAACCCTTTGAAGTAACAGATAAACAGAACTTTGAAACAAAGGCCTAATCACATCTCCTTTGATCTTTCCTAAAGTGATCATGTTGTCTTCAATTTCTATGGCACCTTGTTGTGCTTCTCCTAGTTCTCTCTCATGGGCCGATCTCAAGTTAAAAGCTATCTCTGATGGAAGTGCGTTGACAAAATTGCTTAACAGGATCTCAGGTGATGGATTGAGTGTATATGAGAGATGAGTGACTAGGTGGTTGAACCTTGCCACGAACTCCCTCATTGGTTCATTGTCGTCCTTCTTTGAATTTGAAAGTTGAGCGAATAACTGGTGGCTATCTTCAACTGGCTTGAACCTCGCAAGGAACTTCTTGGTCATAGTATTCCAGTTGTTTATGCAACCAGGCTCCAAGTGATTAAACCATTCGGCAGCAGCTCCCGCAAGAGTCTCAACAAAGAGACGTACAATAATATCTTCATGAGCTACATGAAAAACAGCGCAAGCCGTTGAAAAGGCTGAAAGATGATCGTCGGGATGTTGACTTCCATCACCTTGGAACTGTGGAAAGTGCTTTCTTGACCCCTTAGGCAATTCATGATTTGATCCTAGGGCCAAAGGTCCAATATGATCACCCCAAGACAGTGGGGGACCTCTTCTATGATTACGATTGTTGTGGATATTGTTGTTGATGTTATCACCCATTGCTTTAGATTCTTCTTCCTTGAACACAGGTACGACGTTGAACTCAGGAACTATGTTAGATTCAGGAAATGTGTTGGATGACTCTCCCACTTCTGTAGGATGTGTGTGTGGAAGGAAAGTATCTTCTTCTTGGAAGAGTGGATTTATTCTTGTTCTCCTCCTTGTATAGACTATGTACACCAGGATTGTCTAGTCCCACGCAGGTGGTGGCAAGATAGGTCTTTTGGCTACAATATTAGCTTTCTCTTCCTCTTTGTCTAGAATAACAACAACATTTCTCCACTAAGCAGGGGTCTCCTTCTTCTCAAAGATGAAACTCCTTAAGTTGTTGATAATGTCTACTTGCTCTCCTTCAATTATCTAAAAACTCGGTTGGATAACTGGAGGTGTAAGATTAGGCTATTGAACTGGAGTAGTAGGACGCCAGATAGTCATACACGTGACATCAAGCCTAAGATTTCTTTGTTGTTCAATGCCTCATGCCCCATGGTGGGTGCCAAAAAATTGTTGGTGTTTAAAATCGCACCTCTAGAATGCGGATTTGAAAACAGATAGCTAGATGCACAGATAAACTGCTCTTCAAA
Source organism: Sequoia sempervirens (assembly GCA_007258455.2). Classification (NCBI taxonomy): domain Eukaryota; kingdom Viridiplantae; phylum Streptophyta; class Pinopsida; order Cupressales; family Cupressaceae; genus Sequoia; species Sequoia sempervirens. Next base: position 170,767 of record VDFB02327154.1, read on the forward strand.
TTAGGAGGGGAAGCTCCCTCTTGCTGATGGTGTTTGAAAGAAAGTAAACTAAACTAAGTTGCCTATCTTTTTTATCAGCTTAGAGCACAAGGTTTATTAAACACAAATGTCGCAGCTGAGATTTTCTAATTTAAAGAACTTCAACTATGACTAACTTAAACTAGAGACATTCCTAACTTCTCAAGTAATAGCAAAGCAAGAGAAATCAGAAATAAACAAGGTAGATTTTATGACAAAGTACTTCAATAACCTCTCTCTCGACAAACACCTACACACTTCACTGTAAGTTGAAATCAAGATCATAAAAGCATAACATAAATAACGGAAATATGAGATTTTCAACCAAGGCAAAGGAGGCTCATGATTTTATTACTCAAATCTCTGGAACAAAGCTCACTTCTAACATGCCTTGAATAAGAAATTGCAGCTAAAGAGGCTTGCAAACTTATTCTTAACACAATAGAAAACATCAATCGCACTAACTCCTTGTTGGCTAAAGAGGCTCAACAATTTGCTTATCACAACACATTGAACAATACTTGAGTAACAAATAGAAGGCACAATAGGCTCAACGTTTTGTTCTCACTGCAGGTTAAAGAAACTAAATGAGCAAAAGGCTCTTATTTATAGAGAAGCAAAGGAGTAGGGAACCCTAAAATCTCCTTGCTTTCACAATCTAGGGCTTGCTCAGCAAGCAAGCTTTATTACTAAATCTAGAAAGAAGATAACATCTAAAACCCTAGAAAGTAGAAAAAGTGGGAAATGCCAACTATTACATCTTATCCTCTTTCTATCCTCAAAGAATGGATAAGGATCATTCCAACAATAGAAAGAAAGTGGGAAAGAAAGCTTCTAGAAGAAAGCTGCTTTAAAGCTCGGTCACATCTGCTAGGAAGTTAGAGATTGTGTCTCGGTTTGGTGCATCTATACCATCAACAGCAAAGCACCGCTTTTCAAGAATATCTTCAGCATCTGTAACTAACCTAAGGAAATCTTTGACCTCATTGGCCGCTTTCAAACTTTGCTGACATCATGAAAGTGTGACTTGGCAGAGTCTTATATTTTTCTTTCATCCATCTTTATACAATCTTTTTGCTAAATTTATCTTTATGCATATTCCATATCCTTTCACATTCACCCTTTGAGAGAGTAATGCTTTTAGACCATGGGGGAATGGAAAAACACTTCTCAATCACATCAGGCTTTATACTACAAATCAATCTACCATCTGCTGACTGGATCTCCCTAGTAGCCGGGTTGTAATGCTTAATGCAAGTGATTACGAACTCAAGACTCTAAATCGATATAGGTATTGACGCTGTTGCGAGGAGTCCGGAATGTCCTAGGTTCTTGATTGAAGTGTTGCCTGCTCTCTCCAAGGCATGTAAATCGAACACCGGCTTGATATGATGCAAGTCTATCTTAGCTGTTTTGATGTAATTGTGAAAGAGAGTTGATTCAGTCTTGAAAACATTGGGAGTGTACTCCATTTTAGAAAACTTGAAGAATGATTGTAAACTTGCCTAGGTTCTGACAAGTTTTGAGTGATTTCTATTTTTAGAATGCTGATTTTTGTGCTTCCACGGACAAATTTTTGAGAAATTTTTCTGAGATATCAGTTTTGCTCAAAATTTCAATGCAAAACAACCCAAATCGTCTGTTTTTGAAAATTTTGAATTTTGCCTAAAAAAACAACAAACCCTAATTTCTTCAATTTTTCCCAAAAAAAAAGCTGGCACCTGGGTTTTGTTTAGAACAAGATTAGAAATGGACCCAGTTGATCAGATTTGCAAAACCCTAACATTTGATCGAGAAAGCAGCCAACCCTAGGTTTTTAAATTTTCTTGAAAAAAAGATGCTATATGGGTTTTCTTCAGAAGACTGATTGGAGAGGACCTAGATGGTTGAAATTTGAAAGCACTGAGGTTTTCACTGACATGCAAAATAAAAGCACTTGCTGCAACTTGATGAAGTTTTTCAAAATTTCTTCAGAATATTAAGGCAAAAAGACCCAGATGACAAAAGAAAGAAAAGCCTTGGCCTTTTACTTGAAAAATTCGATCTTCTGGAACAAAATTCTTGAAAAAGCAAGGGTTTATGCTTGTTGATTTGAAAAATCTGATGTAAAACTAGCAACTATGGATTCTTGAATCAAAAATATTCTTCAAACTTGCTGCTCCAACTTTCTCCTCTAGATGCTACCTGCAAAAATAATGAAAAATACATGAAAGAATGATGTTAAATAGACTTTAGGGCTTTGGATTAGGTTTTTCTTTCTTTGCTTTTATTTCCAAAGCCCTAAAACTCAGCTTCCTTGAACTTGGACACCATCTTCCTTTTGCAATTTTGAAACTTTTTGAAAACCTCAAAAAAAATTCTCTAAGGCATGAACATTTGGGTGCCTTTCCTCAACAGGGGTGCCCACTTCTTCTAGTGTTAGTCAAATTTTTAATATTTTCAACTTTCCTTCATTTTGACATGCTACTTCACCTCTGATTTCCCATTGACAGATTGACTGGATAGGCTAGCTGAAGGTTTCACAACGGAGCTTGACTGATTCTAAGAAAGAAGTTCTGGAGGCATCTCTGACAAAATCCTTCATTTTGACCTCCGAAAACATAGGCGCCTTTTCCTTCTAGGGGCGCCCATTTTGTCCAGAGTTAGCCATTTTCATAACTTTCAAATTTCTTCATTAGCTCCTCTTCTACAAATGATTTCTCTAAATCTGGAGCTCTGAGCATTGGATCGACTTAAGACTATGCTCATTGTGAAGCTGACGAAATATGAAGAGGGGTCTTCTGGGACGATCTTCACCAAAAAATAAATTTAAGGCCTCCAAAAGTTTGGGCGCCCATCTTGGATGGGGGCACCCTTATTCACCAGACTTAGTTTATTTTTTATCTTTCTATGTTTGCTTCCGAAACTTCGTTCTCAGCCTTCATCGGATCCCCTATTCAGCTCCTCATATCTGATGACTGCGGACTCCGATTGACGTTCTAGATATCTCGTTTGCAAGCTGGATCAATCGTGAAGAAAATTTGTTAGACACTCATCTGCAGATTCATCTGTTAGGGCCCTTGAAAACTTGGGCACCCTTCTTGACTGGGGGTGCCCACTTTGTGAACACTATATTTTTTCAAATTCTTTATGTTGACTTCAATTTGGATAACCCTGTTTGACATTGAATTCCGGATGACTGAGTGATCTGATAACTGCACTGCTGAATCCATCACGGAGCTAGCAGAGAACTGAAAAAATTTGACTCGAGGCAAAAACCCTAATTTTGACATTTGATGCCCTAAAAAGATGGGCACACTTTCTTCACTGGGGCGCCCATGTCTGGCAGTGTTAGAAAATTTTCATCATTTTTCAACTTCTTCCTCGTTCTTTGCGCATGTTCATCATCTTGCCTTCTACTGAGAGTTTGAATGCTGAAACTGTCACCTGGTAGCCGACTGACCTCCATTGATGACCTCGGAGCTCCTGATACACTTCTAAAAAGTAGAATAGACCTAGTAGGGAAAAACTGATCTTTTTAAGATTCTGACTGCACCAACTTGATATGGATGTATTTTGAGCCAATCGAAATCAGTTCGGACCCTGTCAGACCAAATTTCTATTTTTAGAAATTTTTGCTAGTATACATTTCAAAAGAAACCCAAAAAACCTAGAAAACGTTACTATTTTGAGAAAATTTCTAAAAATAACAATTTTCCTAAATTTTAGGGATGAAAAACTGAGATCTGGGTTTTGTCGGTTAAGCTGTTCTTAGCAAACCCAGATCGTCAGAAATTGAAAATTTTGTGTTTTAATCCCTCATGCAAGACATTCACACCCAAATTTTGACCTTTTTAACTGATTTAACAAGACTTTTACTCATTTCTTCAAAATATTTAAATGTAACCAAAATTTTAATTTTGGGGTACAACATTATCTTTATTCATTAATTCTTCCTGATTATTAAATAAATAAATTACATTTATTTATTCAATATGTCACTAACTGTCATAATTAAATGAACTAAACAATTTATTTAATTATTGGTCTTATTTGCTAAATTAAATAATTATCATTAATTATTTAATTGTCAAAATTAATATTCCTCTCATTTTAAATAAATTAAATTATTTAAAATGTCATTTCATTCTTAATTGTCAGCTCATTATGGTAAATAATTCAAAAACTGATTATTTAGTATTTCTCAAAATTCACATTTGGAATTAATTTAATTCCAAATTGGTAACTTTCTGCCAAGAGTCAAGTAATCGGGCAGGTTCTCGACCCTTCCAAAATTGATCTTCAGTCCGGTCTTTATCTTATTCATTTTTGAAAATCTTTATTTTCAAAAATATTTCTTCATTTATTCTCCATCGTCGATCTGATTCTCTGAGATAATATCTTGACCATTCAATTAATGAATTTTCCCTAACTCTAATTAGGGATTCCCAAATTTAATCTGGACCTCTGGTTTTAGGTTTTGGTGAGAATGCAATCTCACCCATCCATTCAAAATGGCATTTTCTATAAAATGCCATTTTCCTCTCACTTTTGGATGACACACACATTTTATAAGTAGACATATTATAGGCATTGCATACTTACTCACTTGCACACTTAGGCTTCTCATTGCAATTATTGTCTTTATTTGATCAAGTCAGCATGTTTAGGCATTGGCAATCATAGTCATAGGCATAGGCATTAGGCATATCTAAAATCCTTCAAAGCTTGGTGTAGGACATTGACATCTATTTGCAGATTGCTCGCACGACAAATCTGAGGGCAACACATCAACCAACAAGTAAGAAGGTACTATGGAGGTAATCATGGAGAATTCAATTTACAGGTATAACTGTTTAATTGTTTAATTTCCTTTGTACTCAATAGGTCTTTGGGTTTCTCTGTCATTCATTGAATTTATTGCTAACACCATTTAATCAAAACCTAAAATAAATCCTCAGTTACATTGGTGAACCTGACGTTGTTTTTCTTGTTATTTTTGTACAGGTTTCATGTGTTTTCTATTTTTTTTACAAGTACAGGTACAGAGTGATGCAACTTTTTTTTTATCATGATGCATCTGAAGCGTTGCGATGCATTTGAAAGACCCAACACCACAATCACTCTGTCATGACACAATCGTGATCGGGAAAGCTACAATTGAATTACCAAGCCACATTTGATACGCAGAGTGACGCAATCGCTCTGTCGTGACGCATTCATTTGGTAAAATTTTCTGGTGATTTTCATTCAATTTTTTTTTGGGTTTTCTGTGTACTTTATATTTTGGTTATTTTTTGCATTTTGTCTAGCATAGGCTTTCTGTTACTAATCAGGATTTGCAGCTTGTTGGCGGTTACTTTTCGTGGTTCAAAGGCAAAATTTAAACTACTAACGGATTGTCTTGTAGGTTCGACTGTCAAAGACCAAACATCAAAACAATGTGCTTGCATTTTTATTATTGTAACACACATTTTATTTTGGTGCAATTAAAATGAACCTTTGTTTACTATGTTTGAATGTGTTTGCAAAACGGTAGGTGAGTATGCTCTCACCTTGTGAAAACTTGGTGATCAAAAAACCAAACCCATTTTTATCTGTTTTTACCTGACGATTTGGTATATCAGAGTATCCTCTCCCCTTGTGCATTTGTGCGATCTTGGGTGTAAGAGAAATAGTTACCAACTCTAGAAATTCGGCCTACCTGGGGATTTCATCACCCCAACGCGACTCAAACTGGCAATAGAGGTAAAGCCAAGCTACCCCCGACTGGTATATAAATGTGAATCTTAAGGGAAAACCTAAGATTACGAGTGCGGATGTGTCATACAGACAGAGTAGTACTTAAACCCTATTGAGCTTAACCTCTTTAGGCTAGAGTGCCACCTAATTGGTGATTAATCTCTTGCCCCATGTATGGCCACTCGAACGGGGGTCTCAAATTAAACACCTTTGTGTAGTAAGCCAAAAACCTTCTATTTGCTAGTGCAACACTGGTCAGTGTGAAGGCATCCACACTTTCGCAGTTTGTAGTAGAGGTGATCAACCTGCCATGGGAGTTTCATGGGGGTTGGAAGCTTGGTTGCCCTAAGAAGAGAGTGCACTATAAGGGGGAGCCCGTGAAGGCAAGCTTTTGAATTCACACACTACAAATATGCAGTTGGGGAAACCTGCGTGGAATCTAGTGAATATTGTCCTAGCCTAACCTAGGATTGTGCTTATTTGATGTGCGATTGGTTACATTCAAAACACTGTGCTTGTCAACTACTTTCTAGATTCATCACATTTATAGTTCTAAACAAAACATTCAATATCAGACAGAACAAATTTTCCATCAAAACAATAATAAACTCATTTTCCACAAACTGTGTCGCATTCGACAAACTGCATTCGAGTTTCTGAGTCGCAATCGCTCTGTTAAGCCGCATTCAAAATTTTGAACACCGCATGCACATGCGTTGCGATGTAACTGATTGTCACAGAGCTGCATCTGCTAAACTGAGTAGCATTTGTCAGTTCCTGAGTCACTTTTTCTCATCCTAAGCTGCATTCGCAAAACCATGATGCAATTGAAACCACAAACGATGCATTTGCCTGTCACAATTAAAAACCTCATACAAAGTCAAATCTGAAGTCTTCACCTTGTCAATCATTTGTCAAACACTATTTTCAAGGAGACTCTATCAGAAACCAAATTTGAAATTGCTCAAAGTTTCGACCATTAGTTTGCATTCGTCACCATAGGTTTCATTCTTCATTCTTCTTAAGATTGCATACATTAGGCATTAGGTTGTCCCTAGGTTTACATTTTGCATACTTAGGATTAGGAAAATCTCAGTACAATTTGCAACATCATTGCTTTCAAAATTAGGCTCTCTTGGACTAAGTTATCAAACCCCTTTTTCAGTCATTGTCCCTTTTTGTGAGATTTTCCAACTCAAAAGACTAATTAGGAAAATTCACTAGTCATTTTGACCTTGTCACCTTGTCATTTTCAACAAAGTCCTCTAGTAACCGAAATTAAAAACAAAGTTTGAGCTTAGAAGTGCTTAGGTACCCTTGTCTTAAATTGCATTATAAGTCTGCACATTGCATATTCTAGTCCCAAAAAAATCCAAAAACATTGGTCATCCTAGTCGTCATTTTGAACGTAGTCCTCACATAATTCATCATTGCATTTAGTTGTCATTTTCATTTGACCAGTCTCATTTATGGTGGAAACTAGACTCCAAAAATAACAATGACAAATGGTAAACTTTCGACAAAACCCCACATCCACTGTCAACAATCCAACGTATGACCCAAACTAGACCTTTGACGATCCATTTGGAAATACAAACAATCAACCTCTAACGACAACGCAATCCTCATCAAACAGTCCATTTGAACCATTCTTGCGTAAAGATGACTACGGTCAAATACTTGAAAACTTAGAGGTAGCGGCACAAGACCCAGAGGCCTGTCCGTTCGTTGAAACAATGGTCCTTTATGACAGAGACAGATACTTGGCTATACTCTTGAGTCAAGGAGCCAAATTACCCCAAGGATTCGACATTAACACGATCAAATCAACACCTCCAGACTCTAATATCAACAACATGCATAACCTATCAAACAGTGGTCAACTTTCCAACACTACGAACAATACTTTCTTTGACACCACAATGACAGTGCATGCTACCTCCAACATCCCAAACATCTCCAACACAATAAATAATAAATCTATTAGAGGATCACAATTGGCTACAATGCCCACACCATCCATGACACTATCACAACCGACTGGCACCACCTTTGGTTCCTCGACAATGTGGGAAAATTATTCAAATCCTCTCTCTACCATGACAATAAATACCATGGGAGCATCATCAAGTCACAACAACCCCCCCTTGACAGCTACATCTACTACCATGAGCACACCTTCGATGTATCCGCTTAGTGGTATCTGACAAAATCCTTCGGGAGGAAGCAAGGGACATATCTTTATCCAAGGACAACAACAAAACGTTAACATGACAACACAGTCACATGTCATTGCCTCCCAAGGTACAAATACAAACATTCCCTTGTACAAAGCCAACAATTCGCACAAGGTGGCCAAGTAACACAACCCACAACATCATTAATGCATCATAACGTTCATGGTCATCATATTCCCCAGATAACGACACACATGGCTGGGGGACACATCCCAGCCTACTCATCTCACGTTCATACTCCCAACATGCACCCAATCCTAACTTTCAATATCAACTATCTACCAACTCATGTCATGTCCCCACATCATAACATATCGATCTGGCCTAGGTCTCCACGTCCTATTTTAGTCAACCTTATGCTAATCCAGTCCAAGACTCCATGGTATATCTGGTCGAAGTCCCCATGTCACATCCTATACTGTCACATCCTAATCCAATCCAAGACTCCATGTCATATCCGGTCCAATTCTCCATGTCATACCCTTGTCCTTCACATACTAGTCCAACGCAAGTACCCATGTCATATCCTAGTCCTTCACATACTAGTCTCGTCCAAGTCCCCATGTCTTCTCCTAATCCTTTTCAAATCACCCCCTCACAAGCCACATTTAGTCATGAAAATTCTATCATTACTCAAAGTCAAATCCCATTTAATAAACTTGAGGATACATGTCAAAATGAAAGCCCAAAGCATGACATTATAATGTCACCCTCATGTCAAGAACAAGGTAGTCCATCCCATGACCCTATTTCCGATTGTATCATCCACGATAACCCCATCTTTGACCAAGACCCTACCATTGACCAAGAAGTCCAAATCCATGACAACCCCATCTTGGACCAAGACCCTACCATGGACCAAGAAATCCAAAATGATCCACTCCTTGATCTTTATGCCATTCATGATCAAACACTTGATGACCCTATACAAGCCTCAACTATTGACACTTCCCACGATGAGACACTTGCCTCCATGGGACACATAGATGATATTCCTCCAGAACAAGAATCTTCCACTAGGGACATGCTTGCATATGATCAAGTTATAGCTAAAATCATTGGAATCTATGACACTAAACATAAGGATGGCTTTGACATTGCATTGGAAGCACCAATAGAATCATCTAAACCTGACATGTCACACGATCAGACCAAAGATATCAGTCAGGAATATGTCCAACATGACAATGAAGTTGAGACACTTTATCAACTAGGGTCATCTATCTTTGTCAGAGCAGGCTTTCTTGCAGACGAAAATATTACAAGTGATAGTATCCACATACCTAATGATGGGTTAACATCTTTCTTTCAAAACAACAAATACCCCATCGCAAATAGAATCTGTCAAAGCATGAAATATCAAGGCAAAGGACTAGGCATACATGAACAAGGCATTCTAGAACCAATACAGCTTTAGGAAAATTATAGACATTAAGGTCTTGGCTATTCCTCAATTAGTAAATCAAATGATGTCAGTGGTACCTCCTCGATACTGGGGGCAACTTTGTCAGATACAAACATCAAAATGGAGTCCATGAGAAATCCTTGTCATAAGGTTGTTGCCATCACCCCTTCCACCCACACCATAAACCGTCATTCTCAACATCTTAATCCTTCCTTTTGGAACCAACAAAGGAAAACATCATACAAACCAAAAGATCAAAATCAACTGTCAAAGGCCAATGAATCAGACAAAAAGACGAGTGGACAAATGAAATTAAAATGGATCCCAAAGAAAGATGGATCAAACAAAGACACCAAGTCAAATACAAAATTCAATCACAATGTGGAGCCACAAGACAAGAGGACTCCCACATACAAAAAATGTCCACCTCCTTCAAAATGGTCATCAAACAAGGCATCTAAAATTGTTGGTTCCAAACACCATCCCTCCAAAATCCGTCATCCACCATCCCAAGTTTGGAAAATAAAAAGTCATTCATCCCAATTTCCAAACAACCTTTCCACATCTACCATCATCTGTCATAATCCTACATCTCGCCTAAAGTCCAAAAATCCCACGTCACAAATCCATCACATTATGGCAGCAACTCTTTACCACAAGGACTCTCATGGCACTCTATTGCAATGTGTGTATTTTGATAAGGCCAACTCTAGTATCAGAAAGGATCACAATGACATCGATCAGTTGTATAAAAGTGCTACGATCCTAACAAGACAACTCCTTCAACAAGGTCATTATTGGCATATCATGGCACCAGTCTCTACATCGGCACCGTCAGTGGATTCAAAACAGTCAGTGGTAATCTAAAGCATCCAGGCTATCCACAATATCAAAAACACAAAAAAATAATCAAAAACCAAAAAATCGTCACCCTGATGAAAACCTGGCAAACAGGCATCTTGGTGACACCAAAAAAATCAAAAAGTCAAGAAAATAGTAAAGAGAAATTTCATCCAATGGTGAAAACCTGGCAAACAGGAACCCTGGATAAGTACCATGATGAAAACTTGGCAAACAGGCGTCATTGTAAAATAAATCGTCTATGTGGACTTTTACACTTGGGGGCAAGTCATATCATTTTCCCATGCCTTCCTCATGACATTGATGTTCATCTAAGCCCTATCATTTCCACACATTTTTCCCACTTGCCTTAGTCTTGACATAAAACTGACACATGAATCATGCTTTGGGAAAACTCTTGACATGTCTATCCTTCGGTCATACACAATTCACGAAACTTCATGTCATTGACCATCATAGTCTTATTGTCCTTGTACAACATAGTCCTTGAAAATCATATGACAATTCCATTAGTCTCATGTCTCCCATCTTTTACCAAGGCCACCCCCTATCCTTTCATGCCTGTCACCTATCTTGGCTTTCCCTTGTCAAACAGTCTAAGGATAATCATCATCCCATCTAGTCCTAACCAAGTCATTCCAAATGCAATGAGTCTAATCCATACAAGCACATTATCCAAAACTTTACTTGACTGCATTCCTGGCCCGGTTGTAGACCTCCATACTTTTGTCACATTATCGTCATTGTCCTCACGTTGTTTTAGGATGTGTCCTTCCCACATCAAACAATGTTGTCATCACATATCAATTAGTATTCAGCTTGACTAGGGGCACAATCATGTTTGTCCTTGGATTCTCATGCATAGGCATCAGTCATATGCATTTGTCACGATCCTCTTAAACGTCAAAATCTAAAAAATCATAAAATGACAAAAATATAAAAACATCATAAAATGTCCTAAAGAAAGACAAAAACATCATAAAATGTCTTAAAAAAGACCAAAAACATCATAAAATGTCCTGAAGAAAGACCTACAAATCATAAAACGTCCTAAAGAAAAACAAAAAAACATCCAAATCAATGTTAAAATCTTAAAAATGGAGTCAAAGTCAGTCATGTCAGTCAGTCCATGTCATAGTCGAACTACGTTGTCTCTGTGTATTTGCTACGTAGGCAAGGCTATCAGTCGATGAGTCCCCGAGACATTAGGTCAGTCCTTTTAGGTTGGTCCAGATAAAATCATAGCATTTGTCACAATCATCACATCGGTCAAATAAGTTAGATGTAGTCAAACTTAGACACAAGATAGTCATTCAAAATGTCAATGTCAAAATTGGTCAAAATCAGATAGTACAGTCCAATCAATCATACAGTCAACATCAATCAGTTTGCCAAAACATATTAGTCAAAACAATGTCAGTCTCGTCACTCTTTGGTCCTCTTCAAGATGTGTCCTTCTTGGATTTGGACCTTGTCAAAATGTCCTTTTCCTTATTCAGGATGTGTCCTTCTTGACAATAGGCCCCGTCAAGTTGTCAACACTATCAAATTGGAAAAACTCTTCAACTGTCAAAACTGTCAAACCGACAAGAAATCAATCTTTGGCAAACAAATATTGGCAAACAAAATAAAATGGTTGTTAATCTTTCTGGTCTATCTTGTCTTATCTTTTGACTATCTTGGCTATTTTGTCTTATATTTTTACTATTTTGTCTTTTTGGTCATGTTACTAGCTACCTCGAGGATGTCCCATGAAGGATTTAGAGGTGCGATGACGTATCTTGGCCTATTTTATTTTCTTTGACTGCTGTCTGTGAATTGTCTTGACAAAAAGACTAGGGCAACATAACCCTTAGTATGAGTTAGGACATTCCTTGTCTGTGATTATCTGTTTTTCAAGTGGATGACCTTGCACACCTTGGTCTATGTCATACCATTGTGTTTGTTGTCCATTTGTGTCATTTTTACCACCCAATGATGATTAAGAGCAATAAATATTAAAGTCCTATGGTCAGGCTTTGAAGGATTTGGTCTAGGAACTAACATGCATTTCCTTTTGTCTTATCATCTTCTCTCACCCGTCTCATATAGGCATTTCATCCATATCATCATCCATGTCTTTTGCACTAACATTTCTTTGTCTCTTCATATTCTAGTCTTCTCATTAATTTTGAGAGCACACCCATGTTCTTAGAACCTGTCTTTCCTCTTGAGGGGGCATATCGTAACCCTCCTCGTCATTCTTCCTCATCTTATTTTGCACTGGGGCATATTCTGGGCTTATTTCTTTGTCACAATGCGACATGCTACATTATGACAAAGAGGGGCAAAATGTAGACACCTAAAAATGACCTAGGCTTGCAAGCTTCATTTTTACCACTTTCGTCCTAGCATAATTGTGACATTTAATTATGTCCTTGGTCCACATTTGACTATTGATTAAATAATTCATAATTATTTAATTAATTCATGTCCTTTCATTCTTCATGATTATTAAATGAATAGATTTTATTTATTTATTAAATACGTCATTAATTGTCTAAGTCTTCCTCCAATTAAATAAATTTCTAAATTTGTTTAATTATCTTTATTCATTAATTCTTCCTGATTATTAAATAAATAAATTTATTTATTTAATATGTCACTAACTGTCATAATTAAATGAACTAAACAATTTATTTAATTATTGGTCTTATTTGCTAAATTAAATAATTAACATTAATTATTTAATTGTCAAAATTAATATTCCTCTCGTTTTAAATAAATTAAATTATTTAAAATGTCGTTTCATTCTTAACTGTCAGCTCATTATGGTAAATAATTCAAAAACTAATTATTTACTATTTCTCAAAATTCACATTTGGAATTAATTTAATTCCAAATTGGTAACTTTTCGCCAAGAGTCAAGTAATCGGGTAGGTTCTCAACCCTTCCAAAATTGATCTTCAGTCTGGTCTTTATCTTATTCATTTTCAAAAATCTTTATTTTTGAAAATATTTCTTCATTTATTCTCCACTGTCGATCCGATTCTCTGAGATAATATCTTGACTATTCAATTAATGAATTTTCCCTAACCCTAATTAGGGATTCCTAGATTTAATCTAGACCTCTGGTTTTAGGTTTTGGTGAGAATGCAATCTCACCCGTCCATTCAAAATGGCATTTTCTATAAAATGCCATTTTCCTCTCACTTTTGGATGACACATGCATTTTATAAGTAGACATATTATAGGCATTGCATACTTACTCACTTGCACACTTAGGCTTCTCATTGCAATTATTGTCTTTATTTGATCAAGTCTTAGCATGTTTAGGCATTGGCAATCATAGTTATAGGCATAGGCATTAGGCATATCTAAAATCCTTCAAAGCTTGGTGTAGGAAATAGACATCTATTTGTAGATTGCTCGCATGACAAATCTGAGGGCAACACGTCAACCAGCAAGTAAGAAGGTACTATGGAGGTAATCACAGAGAATTCAATTTACAGGTATAATTGTTTAATTGTTTAATTTCCTTTGTACTCGATAGGTTTTTGGGTTTCTCTGTCATTCATTGAATTTATTGCTAACACCATTTAATCAAAACCTAAAAGAAATCCTCAATTACAAAAAGTAGTGGAAGGAAGAAGCTTGAAAGTATCAAATTGTGGTGTTGTGGTATGAAGAATGTGATGTAGGAAGAAAAACCAACAACTTGCAACCAAGAATGAGTAAGAATTGAGCAAGAGAGAGTGGAGTGAGTGAAGAGATGCAAGAAGAAGTGAAAGAATGTGAGTTGATGGATTTGAAGTAGCAAAAGGGAGGAAAAAGACCCATTTTTCATTGATCAACGAAGCAAGAGATGTTATGTTTCATGACCAATGGATATGTGTAATGCCTCTACATATTCCAGAGGTAGGAATCTTATCAAGATGACAGGGCGACCCATGGATGTCTATGTGGTGCGTGTGCATCCTCAGAAAAGATTCCTCCACCAACACAAAAAGATGCAGCTAGGTGGAATGAGGGAGGTGGTGGTGGTGAAATTGCATAATCAAATATACATTTTCTAAGGTAGGTGAAATTAAATGGGGAATTTGCCTAGCGGTGCAAATTTTCTCCATTATAGGTCTAAAGATAGAGGGAGGTGACAATCTAGTACAACACATAAGTAAGTTCAATATTTTTTGAGAAAAATAAGTGAGAATAAATGTGAAAGTAAATTATGTTGATGCCAAAGATATTTTGTTAAATAATATGCTTGTTAGCTAGCCATTTATTGTATTCACATTAATTAAAATTAATTTGAACCTAAAAAAATATCTTCATTAATTGATGAAGAAAACCAATCTAAGAAAGTGATAAGGAAAATTTCATACTACTTATACAAAACAAGCTCATTAATTCTTCCAAAAAAAATCAAAATTCTCAAAGTACATGACCATAAAGGATTACATAAGCATGTTGTTTTTGCAAAAAAATATTTCATGTAATGGTGGATTATATACAAGGAGAAAAAGACCAAATAGATGAAAATATGAATAAAGTTAAAGAATTGGAAAAAAGTGAAACGACCAAATAGATGAAAATATAAATAAAGTTTAAGATTTGGTGAGGTTGGGTCCCACTTGAGGGGTAACCAAGTGAGGTACAATTCCACTTGAGGAGTAGTCAAGGTGAGATTTAGTTCACTTGAGGATGAAGTAGTGAAGTTCATTCTGGAACTATCATATTTTGTGATTATAATGGGTTTTGTGTATTTTTATAGGTATGTCTATGCTATGAGGTCAATGGTAGAGTGTTTATCTATTAGTAACAAAGCCATTTTCTATTGTAGAGGCATAATGAGACCACTCCCACTATTAATTGTAAGTTTATCAAGTTGAGGGGATGTCTCAATTCACATATGAAGTTTTTCTCTCTGAATATTAGAATTATAAGTAATAATGGAGTTGAATGAAGGAAACAATATCCACAAGTTTGATATTTAAAAAGGGTGTTAGAAGTTGAATATAAAAATCATGTTATAGTTTATTTTATATAATTAGTTTTGTTAATTGGTTTCACCCATATGCCTACAATACCACTATATTGTTAGATTTAATTATACAAATACCTCTTATAATATATCTTGTGTAGAAAAATATTTCCAATATTCACATATATTTATTAATTTAAGAGTATAAATGGTTGGAAAAGTATTTTAAAGTCATGCCAACTCTTTATAAGGATGGTTTTCCTCCAAATAATTATTATCATACTAGTTTTTGTATTTCATGGGTAAAAACTTTTTAAATGTTCACATGTCAAGAAAACCAAAAAAATGTAATAAAGTACCTATCAATATCAAAATATATAAAATTTAGACAATCATTTTCTCTTAATTATTTTAATAAATCTATTTTGACATTGCTTTCACAATAAATTATTCTTAATTAATCAATATGCATCTTCCAAAATTAATAAATATATGTTGAAAAAATACAAATTAATTTTTCAAAATTTTAAAA
>VDFB02327154.1:186600-205635 GCA_007258455.2 Sequoia sempervirens
AAGTTTCAATACTAAAATCAAAGAGTGTATACCAAAATTGATCATATAAACTCACAAAACAAAAATAATAAGCCCATAAGCCAATAGCTTTCAAGAGTAAAAGCTAAATATCATTAATTCAAAACACATGACCTATTTTCAATAGA
Organism: Sequoia sempervirens; assembly: GCA_007258455.2. Lineage (NCBI taxonomy): Eukaryota > Viridiplantae > Streptophyta > Pinopsida > Cupressales > Cupressaceae > Sequoia > Sequoia sempervirens. Next base: position 186,747 of record VDFB02327154.1, read on the forward strand.
TAGATGATGAAAACAGAAAGAAATGTTATAGTGGGTCTCATCTATTGATTTACAAGTTAGACAATGCATACCAATTACCAATATTTTGTATTCAAAAGAAAGATACATATAACACAAATGTATTCATAAGACATTCGAGATCAATGATCCCAAACATGGAAAAGGATTGTTCTATTAAAAGGAATGCAGATAATTACAAAATAAAACCTCAGTGTTATGGCACCAATATACTTTAAATAGCCTTCAAGTTTATACAATTTTTTGTTGCAAATATGCTGATGAATAACCTCCAAATCCCAGCTCATCATACAATTCTTTTACAAAAGAAACTTTCAATGATCTAGGAAACTTTCTTGTTCTCTCGACAAGGTATCTGTGACATGAACCACTCCATTACATGGAGAGGATATTTGATCAACTCCAAGGAAAATTCCACCAGAAGAGTTATGCAAATGTAACTTGGGCATATGCAACTCAATAGAATCCTGCAAAAGGAAAAAACCCCATCAAATTTTCACCCAAAAAATATGAAAAATGAATGAAAATGTGTGACATAAATTCTAAACCCTTCAGTTAAAAAAACTAAAAAGTGTTGTGTGCATCTTTTGTCCATTTTTTAGGGTTTCCAATTTTGAATTTAATATTCATCCTATGTAGGTGTGTAGATATTTGATGTTGAATTTTTTTAGGGCACACAAATTAAATATTGGATTTGAGTTTGTTTTGGATGTGTGAGATGCCCAGGAATGCTAGTTTTTGGTAAATTATGATTTTGGTATTGTTTTAGGTGCGAAGATGACAATCCTTAATAAGAGACCTAAACAATGCTATATTGAAGATCATAAAGAGACAAGAGTTGTGTGGGAAATTTTTTGTGAAGGTGAAGATGGCAGGACACAATAATCAGTTGCAGGATATGCCATGTTGATCTCATTGAATGTATTCCCTTTATTTGTAGTAGAATATCAATCTCTACAAAATCCTCTGCTCATCTCTTGCCTATAGCAGCTTTGTTGCCTATGGTTTTGCACTTTATGCTGCTATTTTTTAGGTTTTATTTGTAAAAGGTAATTAAATTCACCTGTCAATTAAAACCCTTGTAGTTGGGTTTGTTGAAAAAAATTCTAGAACTATGTTGTGTTTTTATTACTTTGTGAACAAGAAATATATCAAGCCACTCAAAATCTTAATTCAATATTTAAATCACAATATCCTTGGAGTTTGATCTTTTTTGTATTTGCATCTTGTAATATATCTCTGTGGTTTGAAATGGTTTTCCATTGTTAGGATAATGGTTTAGTGCCCCTTGTTGAGTCACAGAGTCTTCTGGATAGAGACCATTCTATTGAAAGAACTCTTCAAGTGGAAGAAAAGGTTTTGGCTAGGGTTTTCTTCTATTTTTCTCAAAACAATGTTATCTTTGAGGGTATTTTGTTGAAGCCCATTGTGGTATTACCTAGTGTGGAGCATAAGAAGAAAGCAATACAAAGTTTTAGAGGAATTGGTCCACACATACAGATGCTGAAGATTAAAGATGTCTAATTGTTTGGGAAGTATACCACTCACAATCTCAAGTGATGTCTAAGAGTTTGGGAGGTCTACCATTCACAATCTCAGTGATGTCTAATAGTGTACGAAGTCTACCATTCACAATCTCAAAGGGAAATTTACCAATCAAGATATTCACACTGTAATTGATAGGAAAACAAGTCATCTTATTACTGAAAGTATAGGTAAACACAACACATGTATTTCTTTCTCTTAGAAATTGTGAAATTTATAGCGAAAGAAAGAAAGAGTATTACACATAAAGGAAAAATCCTAAAAAAATCACAATTTTTGCAATTTTTTTGAGAATTTTTACAAACCATTGACTAGAAAAAAAATGTTGAAAATTGTATTTTTTTCAGATTAAAATCGTGAAATTTTTTTCCATAAATCGCACTAACAACTCTCATGTTAAAAACTCTAAATTTGGTGTGTTGTCTACTATAAATCAAGGTCATGATAAGTTAAGGGTGACCTCCATCAAATCTACAGTCTACCCTGCATACACGCATGAACAAGTTCCTTTTTTCTTTGAACTCTAAGCTTGTAGTCTTGTCAATATGCCCTAAAATAAAGTAAACCACAGTAAACTAAACCAAGGGATTTTTCATCAATCAAAATAATTAATTCCAACCATTTTCACTAGTTGTGCCTTTCTAAGGTGACCTTATAAATGGTTATAGAATTTACCACCTCCATGCCAAGAAAACTTCAGAAGCTAACTTGATGACCAATTTAGTCAAAATTTTACATATGAAACCTGCAAAAAGAATGAGTAGTCTACACCAAATCGGTCCAAATTGTAAATAACTTTATTGTATCATTTTAAGTTCATTGTATGTCTAGATGTTAGGTGGTAGGTTTAACTCTATTTCCCTCAAATAAAACATTGATTGAATTTTTCCCAAAGATTTTGAAGTCCTCATATGGCCCAAGTTTGTCCAAGGTCCCCAAGAAAAAAACATTTGTGGACCCTATATAAAAATTAATGATCATACTACTTTGTCTCTCTTTTTGTCATAGGTTAATAATCATATAAATGTCAAGTCAAATTAGTTATAGTCTTCCCCCTATCAGGTTGCAGGGTTGTCATTTTTTGGTCTAGTTTTTTAGCTAACTCTTGCAAAATGTCCAAGGTTGTACTATTCCAAAATGAAAAACAATGAGGTTCCTCATTGATGATGAATATAAAATTGAAATGAAAGTATGTAACTATATAGTACTAAATCTATAACCTGCATAGCCTATAGGCACTTTACTTTACATAAAGAATATTAAAAATAATTTCACTTCATGTTCAAAACTTATAAAATAGCTCTTCAAAGATTTCAATCTTGCACCCATTTTTATGCCAAGCATGCAAATTATGTTTGTAATTCAAAGACATCATTTTGCAAGCTTGAAATCAGAGACAGTGCATTACCCTGAATTCAGACTCCATTCTCTAATTGCAAGCTTACAAAACTTTAAAGAGTATTTGCCTAATATTTTAACCATTCTCTTGGACTAGTAATGCACTGTCTCTTATTTCAAGCTTGCATAACTTTAAAGAGTATATGCCTAAGATTTTCACCATTCTCTTGGACTGGTAATGCATTTTCTTTGATGTCAAGCTTGCACAACTTTAAAGAGTATCTTCCTAAGATGTTAACCCTTAGCCAATCCTTTATTTAGAGTAGGCAGATACACCCTTGCACCTCCTCGAGCACATGTATCCCCATATTTGATATGGATATGGGTACAATACCCCACAAATACACGTTGGATATCGTACCCATGTGTGCCCAAAAAAACTTAATTTTCCAACTATCAGATACTATGTGATTTGATTTAATCAAAAAATCTGACATGAATCTTCCTAAACATAATCTTAAAAATACTTCAATTGTGCAATTTTTTTGTTTTGTATAAACAAAACCTACACCAAATGAGAAAGATAAATGAAATGTTTTTCTATTTCAATGACCCATTTTTCTAGGTCTTATTCTAATGCAACTCTACTAATTTTTTGACGTTTTAATTTTTATACATTTAAAAAATTAATTATTAATTATTAATTTTATATTTAATATTTATATTTAATATTTATATTATGTTGTTTAAACATTAGACATTTAAATATATATATATATATTCTTTAAATATAAATAAAATTTATTAATATATATTTAATTGTTTTTTCTTTACTAAATTATTAATAATAAAATTTTAATATTATTTAATTTATATTTACTTATTTTCTTTTAAAGTAATGAAAATATCCTCTAATAACTTAGAAAATATGCATGTATATGTTTTTTATGAATGTTGTATCCAGTTGTATCCATATTGGGGGTCTTAAGAAATGGTCGTATCCATATATGATACCATATCCGTATCCACATATGTATCTGTATCTATGTCCATGCAACTTTTCCTTTATTTTTTCATCCTCCACTTCATTGCATTCATGTCATTGCTTTCTCAAAGCTTTTGGTCACTTGTATCATTTATGACTCCTTCATACATTAGCCTTTTCCATTTTTTCAGTTGTCATTTCTACAAATATTTTACATTACAACTGATTCCATATCTCACGTATACACTACTCTATTGTATGAGGTGCTCCAAACGATCCTTAGTTCACAACCTAAGCAAGAAGTAGATGCCTTTAAGTTCAAAAAACATAAACTTCATAAGCAACATGCAAGCTTTCTACAATTCATGGGTTAAAATCTCTATTTTAGTTGCTCTTTATATCTCTATGCTATGGAAATGGCCTTAAATTTCAAAAAAGAGTAGCAATTGTCTCTTTGTCTACTATTTTTTGTATTTTTTTCCAAATTCAATTTTTTCTTTCCCAATTTTTTAAAAAATCCTAAACTTTTGGTTTGTTAATTTTTTCCCCAAATGATTTTTGTTGCTATGGTATTACATACCTGTAAATAAGACGAACACAACTGTTGCAAAAATCTATGAACCAAAGGCAAGGAAAATATCGCTTCAAAGCAACTGGTTGAGAAATAGCACCACACCAAAATGATAATTTATATGTTGATCCTCTTTTTTGAAAGTCATTGAGTTCTATAGATAACCCAGTCAAAAGTATATTGAAGATAAATATCTTATTGCAAGTGGAAAGGAGTAGTTGAGTAGTTAATTAGCATTCAAGTTTGGAAAAGGGTAGATCATCACTGAAGGATAAGATATACACACACTATTACTTCATTTCTATATGGTGACATATTAATTTTTGCAAATGGTCAGGATGAACTCCATGCATCATATTGCAAGAAATTGAAACCGTTGAGGAGAAAACAGAGATGGGCACATCTCAAAGCCAAAAAATGATGAACAGTTGAGATTCATTACATCATATTGTATTGCAATCAGCACCTTTAGCGTCAAAGGGGATTGGAAAAGCTCAACGTGGGGATGCCTTCAACGTAATTATATTATTATGGATTCCAACTTGATATATATTAAGCTTATAATAATGACATTTTTATTTTAAGAATAAAATTGTCAATTTATATTAATTCAATAAAGTTGTCGATTTATATTAATTCAATAAGTGATGTTAATGTTTTAAAAAATTTGACAAATTATTTTATTTGGAATAACTCATCTATATTTTTTTAAATATATTTATTTATTTTGGAAAATATCCATTGGCTAATTGAGGGATAGTTCATTTTAATAACAAACAAATGGATTATATTAAATTAGTTGAGGGGAAAAGATTATGTAAAATTAATAACAATTTTGATATTGAGATGTACTTTATTAAGAGTTTTTGGTTTTCATGATATGTGAACATCTTAATGATTAACTTTATTTAAAATAATTTAAGAATGGAATATAAAAGATAGTATGATACTTAATAATTATTTGTAGGAATACCATTCTTGTAAAGAGTTGACATGACTTTAAAATACTTTTCCAACCATTTCTACTTTTAAATTAATAAATATATGTGAATGTTAGAAATATTTTTACACACAATCTATGTTATGAGAGGTAGGTGTACAACAAAATCTAACAATATATGTTGGTATGAAGATCACTTAACAAACTTGATTATGTAAAATAAGCTATAACTTAAAGTTCTATATTCAAATTCTAACCTCCTTTTTAAATATCAAACTTGTGAATATTACCTACATTCAACTCTATTATTACTTATAATTCTAATATTCAGAGAAAAAAAATTAGGATGTGAATTGAGATATACCTTCAATTTGATATGGATACAATAAGTAGAGGAAATGATCTCACTATGCCTCCACAACAAAAAGTGATTTTTTACTAATGAGGATACACTCTACCATTGATCTCATAACATAGACATACCTATAAAAAATAAAAAACTCATTGTAATCACAAAATATTGTTACTTCTATTGGAAATCACTATTTCATCCTCAAGTGTGAATTGGATCTCACCTCAAGACTACTCAAGTGGAATTATTACCTTTTCAATATGTCTCAAGTGGGACTAAGCCTCACCAAATCACCTTTTCAATAAAGAATTTCATCATCACCTTCCTTGTCAGAAGGATCTTTAGTATAATGATACTCTTCCCTATCACTTTAAATTTTTCCATTGCTTTGTATTTAGTCATCTTTCCATATATTTGACCTTTTAATCTTTGTATACAATCCATTATTAAATTATTCATTTCTCTATAGTAATAACATATACCTATTCTTTTATGGTCTTGTACTTTAAGAATTTTGACTTTTTTGGAAGATCTATTGAGCTTATTCTTTGCAAGTAGTATGAAATCTTCTTAGTCACCTTTCTTGGATTGATTATCTTCATCAACCAATGAATATATTAGATTTTCTAATTTGATTGGCATCATCGTTGTCATCTACTTTGAAATTGATTCCCACTATTTTTTATCAAAGAAAAGAACTTACTTATGTGTTGTTCCATATTTTCATTGTCTTCCATCTTTAGATCAAATAGTAGTTGTTTTAGAGTTATTTTCATAATGATGGTTTGAGATACAAACAAGGGATTAAGACCATCCCATACTTCTTTAAAGGATTTGGTAAGGCCTACATAGAAAGGTATGTATTAGATCATCCTAAATTGGTAGTTATCATTGCATTCCAATCTCTTAGAATCCATTATATTTCTTCATCAATTGGCTATACCATCAATGGGTTCCCATTAATAGTTTTCATAAATATTTTTCAATTAAGATAAGTTGTATCTTAACTTTCCAAGTGTGGAAGTCTCAACCATTAATTGTTTCCTTAATTATTTTCTTCATAGTTAAAGATCTCCCTCAACTAGAAAGAATTTTGAGTACTATCAATAGTGAATTATTTGGTAGTAATTTATAATTACTTAACAAACAAACAAAAAAACCTTGAAACCCAAAAAAATAAAGCCTAAAATACCTTTACAAATAAAAAGTATGTAACTAACTAAATCAAATATTTTTATATTTTTAAATTATATATTTTCCACATGTTATCAATCTTATATAAAATAAAATTCTAAACAAACATAAGTACCCTCAACATAATATGTTTGGAGGGATATTCTTTGAATCTTTCATGTTTATCCTAAAAAATAGAGATGTTGTCACTTGAATTTGCACCCCTACCAAGTGCTTGACTTAGCAATCCAGTGAAATGTGGAAACACTCCAAGTCATGTGGGTTGCCCATAGCTTGGAGTGAATCTCCAAAGAGGGTCGGTTCCCTTGGTATGCCTAATTAAACTTGTGTTGCTTCTTAGTATGAAAAAGGATGGAGAATGAAGTAAAATGAAAAATAAATACTAATGGGTGATCCACCAAATGATTTTTGACCTGTACTTGTTTAAATGTACACACTATGATCAACAACTTAAACTGCAACCTATGCAACTTAAAATTTCATATTTCCTTGCATAATTACTTCATGACCAGGTTCAATATATAGGAAACAGTTTAGGAGTTGGAAATTTTCTCACAACTTCAACTTTACCCTTAGTTGGTTAAACACAAGTCATGACTTGTAAAAGTAAATATTTTCTATGTAAAGAAAATAAAGAGAGGAGAAAAATCACGGAAAAAAAACATCACCACAAGATTACATCAACTATCTTGAGAGATTTGCATAATGAATAGCAATGAGAAGGTAAAATTGATTATATTTATTGATCAAAAGGTATTGAAACCAAATACAAATTTGAGAAAAATACACTTTTCCTCAAGACTAATTTTGCATTGCTCTTCTCCTTGAGAAAATGGGTTACAATACATAGTATAAACCTAAGAGAACTCTCTTTTGAGTTAAAGTCCTTAGTCAAAACTAGTAAGAAAACCCTCTATGTCAATTTAGGTGTCCATTTTTACCCTATTAACAACTTGAGTGAGTTTAGGACATGTGTGAAATAATAAATGAGGTTCTCCTTGAAAATTACTAACTTGTTTTACATCTTCTAGGCACTGGAAAGAATTATTCTTTGCTTGATTCCTAAAACTTTTCTTAAGTGGTATTGGATAAGATTGGTTGCTTACATTTTCAATTGATTTTCCTTTCCCTATTCACATATCTGCTCTTCAAAACCTAGATACTTGGGAAAGATCAAAACTACCACTACAAATGTCATAGATAAATCTAATTTCTTTTATTATCATAGGAACATGCTTTCAAATTCATACCAAATTTCACTAACTTTGACCTGACCACCTTTTCCCCATGTTGAACACTCTTCATTTTCTCACTGTTGTTAAGGGTTTTAGCTAGGGTTCAATAGTAGTTTTCAACCTTGTCTTGTGACTACTCTCCTACTATACTCTACTCTTGTGATAAACTAGATCTATCCTTTAGTAAGCAAGCCTTTCCATTGTCATAATCAACCTTATGTTTTTTCTCTCCATGGTTCACAAGTCATGGAACTCACCTACATATACCCTTGTCATATATTTTTATGTTTTATGAACTCTTCTTATCTCAAATTTTTCTTCTTGTTTAGAGAACCTATATATACAAGGAATCTACTATCCCTTTCTACCTTGAATAGTGAACCACAATTTTTTGTAGGGGCTTATCTCTTGCATTTCTAGGGTTTTTCACCTAAAAGGAGAAAGGTATCCCACAAAAACTTGGGGGTTCACTAAATACAAATGCTTATGATTAAAGTATGCCTGAATGCAATGCTCTAAATGCAAATAATTGAAAAAGGAAATGAATTATTAATGCAAAATGAAATGTAAGATGTTTGAAAACACATTGTGATGTGTAGAAAGATAAATTAAATGCAATATAGAACATGTTAGAAAGGCTAAAAAAAAAGAGTGCACCTAGAAACTGACAGAGGCTGAAATGAAGACTGCAAATGTCTCTGAAATTTTGGAAAATCTATATTTTGGCCAACTAGGACACTTACGCCAAGCTGGGCGACTTAGTCCTATTTCGAGGAGATTCTGCCAGAACAGGTTTCAGCCAAAAGGGTATCTAGAAATTTAAAAAGTCACTTTTTAGACATGGTAGTGGGACTAATTCTCCAGTGATGGTGAGTTAGTCCACCTTTAACTTTCAAAAAAATTGGGACAGGAATCTATAGCTGTCGGTCTACACTTTGATTATTAACACCTGTGTCTAGTTCTGAATCTACATAAATCAAGCTGAAAAGGACCTCCAAGCTTCTCTTAGAGATTTTGTTGACTTGAATGACTTTGAAGAGATGACAACACCTTTTAACACCTTTCTCTTTGAAAAATCTACATACAAGACCTACAAAACACACATGCAAAGAAGGGAAAAAGGATTAAGGGTTAGTGAATAAGGGTTTGCCTTGGTCAAACCCCAATTTGGTAATCAAACCCTTGAAAATGAAATAAAATAGAAAGATAATGATGAATGAACAACATGCAATGCTACAACTCACCAAACCCTTGATATAGAAATCTAAAGATATGCAAGTAGATGTTCCAATGAGGACTTGATAATGCCTAGAATGCTTGAGAATAATGAATGTATAATGTATGAATGAATTAATTAGATGAATGGGGGTGAGAATGAGAGGAAAACCCTTTATTTATACTTGATTTTACAAAATTTCTCAAAAATAACATATCATAGGCTGACCTTAAGGTTAAGAGAATAATATCCCGCTAGAAATTTAAAATAATTTTGACTTTTGTGCCCAATGGGACTAAGTTGCCCCAAGTAGTGACTTGGTCCCACTAGGTAATTTTGATGGATGTCATAAATTAAAGTGTATTTAATGATTTTTAACGGGATTATTCTTTGAAACACACTTAAGTAGGGCTAGAAAGTGCATTAAGACGTCATTTAAACATAAGAAAGCGTCAAATTAGTGATGTCAAGCCTAGAAAAGCATGAAATTTTGTTACAAATATTTACAAAACTTTGAAATAAGGTGTGGTAAGTGATAAAAAGAGGTTATTTAGGTGAATTATAATAAAAATGTCCTAGAAAAGTGTGAAAGTGGGTTACAACATTTCACATCACTTTTACAAGACATCATAGAGTTCTTAGTGATTCACAAGGATCCAAGACCTAATGTGAATTTTTTGACCATATTACAACATTAAATCTAGGAAAAATCAAGCCAAAATCCATAAGAAAGACTAAAATGAGCATACAAAATGTCCAAGTATACATTTTTTGTGACACATTTAGCCCCCACTTTAGTGAGAGGATGAACTCGCTTCAAACTCATGCTAGTAAGATGAGACAACAACAATCAAGAGGGGTGATCAAGCCCCTAGGATCAAGATCCCATGGTAAACCAAACATTAGCACAAAGGAACACACATGAAAATGATTTAAATGAAGAGGAAGAAAAGGAAAAAGAGAGTTGGATAAAACTTCAATCATTTGTCCATCCTGTTGTGGATCAGATCTAGGTTGTTTATCCAAAAAGAAAAATGCATACTCACTCTAAGGTGATGGAACTCATGGTTGTCTGCCAGGTGAGAAGGCCCAAAAGGTGAGAAACATACACTCATGGCTGGTATGTACTCACACACACACAAGTGGCTATGGGGAAAGTCACGCCTCAGAATGGACTTCCTACTAAACCATAACAAATTTATACCTCCTGATAACTTTAATAAGGTGCCACAAAATAAAATGGCATTTCGAGCTTCACGAGACAAGCAAAACTTCGTATGCATGGAGCTCATGAAAAAATGTGATGGAACCATAATCATGCAAGTTGTGTTATGCAAGGTGGCCATATAACAAATGCAACATGAAACATGCAAAAGAAATGTTCAAAGGAGTCTTGCTCAGTTCATGCAAGGTCTATAACTTAGGGAGCATTGTTCTTAATGTCTCCAAGAGAGGACCAATCAAAGAATAGAAGATTCACAACTTAGGGGATGTAGTGTGTCACATCAAGCCACTAAGAGGAATGTAATATGCTAATATAGATCATGCTCATGAAGGACAGTACACCCAATGTCATCCACAAAGTGACAAATGTATTCTATGAAGTAACAAGGTTGCACTAAGAACCAAGAAAAGGAAAAAAATGCAAAATGAATAATGCCAATGTATTCCCCCACTTTAAAGGAATTGCTACACATCGTACTGTGAGCAATTACTTTAAAGTAGCAAATGAAAAATACAAACAAGAAAGAAGACATGAGAGCCAACTTGGAAAGCACCTATGCCAAGTCATATGTTTCTAAGTAAGGCCATGTCATGTGAGAGAAAAAGGAAAAGAGAAAAGGAAGGGGTCGCCCCCAAAAAAAACACCAAACACATAAGGGATCTATGAATTTGGGGTCAGTATGTTCTTTGCTACAGTGTTTTTTTAAAATATCTTGGAACTATCATCATCCCCCAAATAAATAGAACTAGAAGAATGACTCAAAGAGATTGAAAACAAAGAAAAAGAAAGATCCATTTGGGTCAACATGGAAGATACATAGGGTGTCTCGACACTTTGCGTCATCCCCAAAAGGAAAACACAAGCAAAATGAAAAAGAAAAGGTGAATGAAAATGGAAAATATTTTGGGTCAACATGAGAGATATATTTCAGTCTCAATGCCTTGCATCATCCCCAAAAGGAAACACAAGAAAAAGAAAAAAGAAAAGGAAAAGAAAAGGGAGCCTTTTGGGTCAACATGAAAGAGACATTTTGGTCTCAATGCCTTGCATCATCCCCAAAAGGAAAACACAAAATAAAAGTCAAAGGTGATGTACGACATATAGAAGAATGAAGATACAAATAGAGGAATGTCACAAAGAGAGAGAACATCAAATAGAACATCACGTGGCAACACGTTATGCACATGCAAACACATGAAAGAAAAAGAAAAAAAGCATGTAAAAGACTAGTAAGGAAAATGTGAGTAAACTATCAAGCAAGTCATCGCCTCCCAGTCTTAATCAATATAAGAAGAAGATGGATAGCACAAGTGAAGGGACAACAACAAATGCATTACTAGGACAAGGCTAGAAATTTCTTTCCCCCATTGAGTGCAAGACAAGAATGAACCGAGGGAGGTGATGGGAAAGGTCATGTAATAGTGAGAAGGGAATGTTCTACAACTATTACATGATAATGTGTGTGATGGTGGTTTATGGAATTATTGGATAGCAATTATCACCATCTAAATGATACTTGCTCAGTATTTATTTCAATTGGCGACACTCATCACTTATATGTCCAAGAACGCGATCATATGCACAATTTGGATCATTAGCATCTTTGGGATAGATCACCAACCTATTCATAAGTGGTAATAGTATGAGTCCTTTTTTTAAAAGGATGCATTAGCTTCAAGGTTGTCAAGGCATTTATTAAGGAACTTATTCATCTTTTCATCATCTTTTCCAACAATTTCAACATCATGAGGAAGTTCAATGTCATTAGGATCAATTCCAAAGGCACAACTTGACATGTCAACTAAGGATTTCAATGACATTCAAAGATTACTAAAACACATAGCCATGATGCAAATGTATGAAAGCAAACTAAATTCTAGAAATTGAGTAAAATATAGAAATTTAGTAAAATAGCAAAGCTGGAAACTGTAACAAAAATGCAATAACAAAAAAAAGAAATGTGGACAATGATCTAGAAATGATAGAAATTACAGTGCAAAATGTGCAAGTGGACTAAGTCACCCAATGTGGTGAATTAGTCACAGTAGTGATTTTTTTAGGAATTTTCAGAATTTTTAAATTGGATTTTATGATTTTTAGATTTTTAGATGCAGGTATTATTTGAAAATGCAAAATTTTGTTGATTTTCAATTAAATGCAATGCAATAATGCAAGCTATTTGATCTTTTCACTAATGCAAGTTTTAAAACACTAGGATGCAATTTAAACAATGAAAAACCTAATGCAATGTTGATGCAAGTTATTCCTAGGATGTAAATACACTTGAAATTAGAAGTAAAATGTTCTAAAGTCAGGTTCACCAAAATGAACCGCAAATTTTTGTAGGGGATTCTCTCTTGTACTTCTAGGGTTTTTCACCTAAAAGGAGAAAGATATCCCACAAAAACCTGGGGGTTCACTAAATACTAATGCTAATATGATTAAATTATGCCTAAATGAAATGCTCTAAATGCAAAGAACTCAAAAAGGAAATGAATTATTAATGCAAAACTAATGAAATGAAAGATATTTGAAAACACATTGTGATATGTAGAAAGATAAATTAAATGCAATATAGAACAAGATAGAAAGGCTAAACAGAAAGAGTGCACTTGGAAACTGATAGAGCTTGAAATGAAGACTGTAGATGTCTCTAAAATTCTAGAAAATCATATTTTCTCGCCAACTAGGACACTTACGCCAAGCTAGGTGGCTTAGTCCTATTTCGGGGAGATTCTACTAGAATAGGTTTCAACCAAAAGGGAATCCGGAAATACAAAAATCACTTTTTAGGCCTAGCAGTGGGACTAATTCACCACTGATGGTGACTTAGTCCACCTTCAGCTTTCGATAATTTGAAGACAAGAATCTATAGCTCTCGGACTGCACTTTGGTTATTGATAGGTTTCTAATTATGAATCTGTAGAAATCGGGCTAAAAAGGATCTCCAAACTTCTCTTAGGGATTTTTTTGACTTGAATGACTTTGAAGAGATGACAACACCTTTTAACACCTTTCTCTTTGACAAATCTGCATACAAGACCTGCAAAACACACATGCAAAGAGGGGGAAAAGGGTTAAGGGTTAGTGAATAGGGGTTTCCCTTAGTCAAACCCCAATTTGGTAATCAAACCCTTGAAAATGAAATTAAATAGAAAGAGAATGAGGAATGAAAAAAATGCAATGCTACAACTCACCAAACCCTTGATGTAAAAATCTGAAGATATGCAAGTAGATGCTCCAATGAAGACTTGATAATGCCTAGAATGCTTGAGAATAATGAATGTATGCTAATGTATGAATGAATTAATTAGATGAATGGGGGTGAAAATGAGAGGAAAACCTTTTATTTATACTTGATTTTATAAAATTTCCCAAAAAGAACACATCACAAGCCAACCTTAAGGTTAAGAGAAAAATATTCCACCAAAAATTTAAATAATTTTGATTTTTGTGCCTAGTGGGACTAAGTCACTCTAGGTGGCGACTTGATCCCACCAAGGAAATTTTACTGGGTGTCAGAAATTAAAATGTAATTAATGATGTTTAACAGGATTATTCTCTCAAACAGACTTAAGTAGGATCGGAAAGTGCATTAAGGGGTCATTTAAACATAAGAAAGGGTCAAATTAGTGATTTCAAGCCTAGAAAAGCATGAAAGTTTGTTACAACTCCTTACAACACTTTGAAATAAGGCTTGGTAAGTGATAAAAAGATGTTATTTAGGTGAATTATAATAAAAAGGTCCTAGAAAAGTGTGAAAGTAGGTTACAACACTTCACAACACTTTTACAAGACATCATAGAGTTCTTAATGATTCACAAGGGTCCAAGACCTAATGTGAATGTGTTGACCACATTACAACATTAAATCTAGGTAGAATCAAGCCAAAATCCATAATAAAGACTCAAATAAGCATAAAAAATGTCCAAGTATACATTTTTTATGACACAAATAGTGTTGAGAAAAATGTCTCAATATTATTGGCATAAAAGGTTTCAATTTTAGGCTTTACGTTCATCGAGTTGGCAAGCTCATGTCAATGGGACTTACTACCCAGTCTCCTTAGCATCTTGATAAGCTCTCCACACATTGGCATTAAGTGCTTCATCAGGTTGACAGTCACATGTAAGCGGGATAGAGTGATAAGTCTCCTCAAGAAGCATTTGGCTTATTGTGGTGGTCCATGGAGAGGTTGGCGGGAGTGTGGGTCATCTTGCCACCCTATGATGGTGATAAGAGATGGCTTGTGGTAGTGTGGGATATCCTTTTGTCCTGCTATATCCTATGAGATGAATTTTGGTGGTGTGGTATAGATCTAACCGTCCCATTATGTTTAGATGATATGAATGATGAGTTGGTGGTAAAGCTTTGTCGAGAAGACAAACACATATCAGTGGGACATAATAAGCAGTCCCTTTGATATTGGTTATCTCCTAAGCTTGCACTTGAACTGAGTTGTGAAACTCAGTTAGCTAGAGAGACATGGAGACACATATAGGCTGTGGGGAACCTAATGACTGAATTGAATCTCTAGATAGGCTGGCTTCCTAATTGGTAATATTACCCTAAAACTACTAATTTTGAAAGGAAAAGGGAAAAGGAATGCTTGAAAAAGAAAAGCTAAAAATGAAAGTATCTCTATGGTTATACACCAAACTAATAACAATAATGAGAACTTGGCATGCTTACACTCGGTTCAATTTGATAGAAACTAAGTTTGAACAACCTGTTATAGTGAATCTCTACATAAATATTTTACCAAAAGGTCAATCACAGTAATTAATAAAAGGAAGACAAAATTCAAAATTATAAATTGTAAGCAATCTTATGACACAATTAGCAACCTACATTGATTCTCTAATTGCAAAAAAGGTATAAACTATGAGACAAATCCAAAAGGAAATTATGAAAATCTCACAATTAACTTGATCAATCACTAACATGCACAAAGCTGCAAGAACAAGAAGGCAATAATTTCATCACCAAAATAATCCAAGGTCTGTGTTGTATTCCATATCCAAAGAGTTACAAAATTTTGCAAAAATTTTGCCAAACGACTGAACAGTCACTAAATACAAAAATGCATATCAAGAACTAACTATCAAATGAAATACAAATGTGGTTAAATAACCAACACCAAGTGGTTCCATCAAAAAAGGAACTAGAAGCATCTTGGTTTGGATGCAACAATAAACCCACAAATCTAGCTTCTAGATCTCATCCAAAAGAGATCAAAATGGATAAAAAGGTCAAATTTGACCAAGTCCAACATGATGACACCTCAAAAAGCTTCCAAGATGCTCTCCAAAGCTCATAATTGAGTCAAAAATAACTCCTATAACTTTGGCATATGTTTTCAAACTATCTCAACTCCCCAATATTATTGGCATGTCATCAAACTAAATCCACATTTTTCTCATGACTTGGTCATATCTTGACACATGGTTATAAGTTTTGCAATTAAAGACAATGCTTTAAAATCTAAGTGATTTATAAAATATCACTCAAATTTAAGAATTTACAATGTAAAAGAATGCAAAAATAAAGAAACTCCATGTATTCAGTCAAGACCCCTAAGCAATAGGAATTGCTAAGTCAAATACACATTTCATGCCTAAATTACAAGGCAAAAGCAAGAAAAAGGCATAAGACATAAATTCTAAACCCACGGTGATAATAGCCTTTGCATTATATTTTAAAAATTAAGCGAAAAAAATATCTAAAGTTATATTGGCATTGATTAGGGTTTCAACCCTAAAGTAAAAGGAGGGAAAATGTGAAACACATTTCACTTTGTGAAAAAGCTTCACGAAGAAGCTAAGTGCTAGCCGACATGAAGATTTTTGATAGGAGCTCTGTAAAATATTCCCATGGCGATATCAAGGCAGTAATGGATCTTCTCCTTCAAAAATCCATTGATCTCTCAGTGAGAAAACTGATAAGTAAGTTTTCAAGCAAAATAAATGAATAATAGCCTTCATTTTTGTCGATTCATGGCCTTCAAGGCCACAACCACTAGATTTTTTTCTTATTTCTGGGTCTTCACAAAAACTTCATTTTTCATTCTTTTCCTCTATATTTTATGAGAAAAATAAAACCCAAATGGGTTTCTCATCTGTTGGCAAGAAAACCATTTTCTTGAAACTCATAACCCATAGGATGATGAAGAAATGGAAGGCTTACTAGCACTTGCTTATATTATGTGATGAACAGTAGCTTAAAAGCTCAAAATTATGCTTTGCTCTAGAAAATCATAGCTTGAGATTTCCATTTTATATTCTAGTCTTTTCTTTGCTTTATTTTGAAAATAGAAAAAAAAAGATCCTTCTATTCATGGCAGCGGGTTATACATTTCTGAAGAAATTCGAGATTGTTTATTTGATAGAACCCCCCAAAATTTGCTCTATTTTCTTTCATGTAGTCTAATACTGTTATCATGATTCAAGGCTTGACATTAAATCCTTAGAACTAAAAGATGCAAGTATAAATATGAATGCACTAAAGCACTATATTTTGTATTGTGTTGCTTCTTTTCTTTGTAATGGTAGTCTACTGCTTTGATTTTGCTCTTCATAGCAATAATTATTTGCAACTATATCACATGTTGTCCTTCACTCGAATTCATCCAAAATACCCTTTTGATTCCCATGGAAAATTTGCAGTTCTGCACAGATGTGCCATTCCCAGGCAATACAAACTATCCTCATAAAACCAAATGCATTGAATCTTGCATACTATTTTCTACATCTTCACTTAATTATTGTATCATAGCTTTGTAGGTTTCATGAATGAAGGAAGAATTATTTTCTCCTATTGCAATGCCTTTTAGAGTTTCATGAGTAGGCTTAATCTTCATGACTGTCCTTCATGTTCAAAAACTTGTATAGCTCATGGGGCTACTTTATTTGACCAAGCTATAGCTATACCAAGTTGTTAAATATGATTATCTACCCTTCTTGCATTCTTGTTGATAGCTTCATATTTTTTATTCATGTTTGTTAATCACATGTCACTTATGATAGTGACTCATAACTCACTGCCATAGATGATGTGTGACTGACAGTCACAAGAGATGAACTTCTTCATTGTTTGCCTATGTTGCTTCACTAAGCATTGTACATTCTTCATGATGATTGTTTTCAGCAAGAATGATGTTAAATATGACAACAATAAATGATATAAAGCATGATGTAAATGAAACATTTTATGTATTCATGTTCACCATCACTGCATAATATTGTTGATATGATGACTTTTAATATTGCATTTCCCTCTTAAATAAGCTCGAATGAGCTCATTATTTGATAAATCAACATGCCAGGCTCAACCCTTATGGGAGCCATGTTTTAACCCACATGTTGTAACTTGAGGAAACAAATCAACAACATTGCTTTTCCTGTATCTACACATGAAGCAAACAAGTTAGAAAAAACATGGCATTTTTTAGGTGTTTGATGACTTTAATGATTCTCCAGAACACCTAAAGTATGCATGCTTGTTTAATGCATTTTGAAGATCAATTTATATGTGTATCTAGATGTTTTTTAATGTAAGGTTGGGAACTTTTCATTACTTAGAGCATAGCTCTAACATCATTGCTTATGTCAAATGTAGGAACTAGGAGCAACATGAAACTAGGGGGGATAGATGCAACTCAGGACAGCAACAGGACTAGATGACACATTAGAACCAGTCATTCATAGTAAATGATTGGTTCCCTTCTTTATATGCACATTCTTTTACTTATTCATGTATATTCTTTTCTTTATTTGTATAGAATAAGTTAAGTCAATCTCACGGCTGGTGTGAGATAATGTACACTTATACATTCAATAAAGATTACTTTGTTCAGAAAAGATAGATTTGAATCTTTCTTATGTTACATGCATATGTATGAATGCAGTAATTTGTAAAATGCAATATTTTTTTATTATTTCATTTATGCATTTGAATGTAATGTAAGAATGATTTAAATGTACCTCTTTCTCAATTTAAAATCAACAAGCTCTACTTGATTGAGCTATAAGTGAAAATCTTAGTAATATTTCAGCCACATATGTTGTATTAAGCCTTACTAAACATTCTGACTAGTTGCCTAGACCTATCCTTGGGTACGAAGTCACTCAGAAACTAGGCTCATGACTTAGAAAATAGACTCAGAACTTCTATAACTCAAACTTGATATTATGAATGACACCTTGGAATTTATTGAAAATGAAATAGCAGAAATGAAACTATCTAGCTATGCTAAAAATCACTTAGGGAAT
>VDFB02327154.1:205735-371892 GCA_007258455.2 Sequoia sempervirens
ACTAGTGGCTTGTAACCGGTTTCATGCACAACATGCATAGAGCCCTCATGATAAAACTTGAGACATTTATGAATTATCAAAGTGATGCCATTCATGGAAACCAGCCATGGAATGTCGAGTTTCACCCTGAATAGGTTTGACTTCAAAATTATGACAAAATAGGTATCCACGATCCTAGGTCCTAGCAAGATTGAAAGAGTACTAGAACCAAGAGGAGGGACCAAGAGTCCATCATGTGTGCATATAGTGTCCTTCAACTCTTCGTATTTCTCCATATGCAAAATTTTTATCAAGAGTGTTTCTTTCGCTATAACATTCACTCGGCTCATGGTGTCAACTAGGACACCAGTCACAATGTTCCCATTGACACAAGTGAGAATATACAAGGGAGAAGGATCTTTATTCATAGGTAGATCTCGTGAGGTAAAAGTTATGTCTATTGATCCACTTGCAAGCTAGGTGGAAGGAATACGTGTGAATGAGACCATGTTAACGTACACGGGCATAACAGACTCAACAAACATAAAAGATTGAGAGATTGGATAGTGACCTATCTAAATTCCACTCCTAAATATCTAAGATCCCTTCTGACTTCGTAGGTAGAGGTTGTAGATTGGGTTGCAAGGTTGTACACCCTACAACACACAAATCAACAACACACCTAGGATACAAGAGAAGGTTCTTCGATACCAAGGGATGAAATCAAAATAGTTCATGTCAGGTTCACCAAAATGTAAAGAAGGGGGACCTTTCACCCCTGAGACTCTAAGTCACAAAAGAGTCCTAAGAAATAGGCTTCCCTAAACTACCTCAAGTTTGCTAGGTGGATCGAAAAGGACAAGGTATTGAGGCTGAAAAGGAAGGGAAAACAGCCTGCCACTTTCCTTTTGCTAAATTGAATGTTCATAGGGTTAGAAGAGTCAATTTCCAAGGTTCAGCTTGTTGCCCAGACAAATCATTGTCTAAGGACGACAGTGTTGATCTCAAACTCTAGTGTGTCACATTGACATCTCAGGGACATGTTGGGATCTGTATGGACATGGGTCCAAAATACAAGTAAAAGCTAGAAGGAAATCTACTAACTACATGACTATGCAATGATTATATTTTGACAAAGAATAAAAAGAAATAATGAATATGCCAAAATGAGATTAAGGACTGAACTATTACAAAAATGACCAGGGTAAGAAAACGTGTCTTTTCATCCACGAGTTGAATCTTTGAATAGCTCCACTCAAAAAGAACCACCTACACACATAGAGACAGATAAATGTTGGGGATATTTTAGAGGACTACCTCAATCAGTCCCCCGCTTTGGTATTCCCACCTCCATGGACAACCAAATAGCCACAAAGTGTGGAAAATGATAAAGAAAGTAGAAGCAAAGTAAAGAGTAGAACAACTAGTATGCTACTCAATGAAAAAGATGATGCAAATAGTGAACAACAATGAACAATATGACCTTCACAACTACAAGCACTCAAAGAAAGTAGAGGAAGGAAGAAGCTTGAAAGTCTCCAATGGTGGTGTTGTGGTAGCAAGAATGTGATGTAGGAAGAAAAACCAACAACTTGCAACCAAGAATGAGTGAGAATTGAGCAAGCGAGAGTGGAGTGAGTGAAGAGATGCAAGAAGTGAAAGAATGTGAGTTGATGGATTTGAAGTAGCAAAAGGGAGGAAAAGACCCATTTTTCATCGATCAAGGAAGCAGGAGACATTATGCTTCATGACCAATGGATAAGTGTAACACCTCTACGGATTCCAAAGGTAGGAATCTTATCAAGATGATAAGGAGACCCATGGATGTCTATGCGGTGCGCGTGCATCCTCAAAAAAGATTCCTCCACCAACACAAAAAGATGCAGCTATGTGGAATGAGTGAGGTGGTGGTGGTGAAATTGCATGATCAGATATACATTTTCTAAGGTAGGTGAAATTAAAAGGGGAATTTTCCTAGGGGTACAAATTTGCTCCATTACAGGTCTAAAGATGGAGGGAGGTGACAATCTAGTACAACACATAAGTAAGTTCAATATTTTTTGAGAAAAATAAGTGGGAATAAATGTGAAAGTAAATTATGCTGATGCCAAAGATATTTTGTTAAATAATATGCTTTTTAGCTAGCCATTTATTGTATTCACATTAATTAAAATTAATTTGAACCTGGAAAAATATCTTCATTAATTGATGAAGAGAACCAATCTAAGAAAGTGATAAGGAAAATTTCATACTACTTATACAAAACAAGCTCATTAATTCTTCCAAAAAACATCAAAATTCTCAAAGTACATGACCATAGAGGATTACATAAGCATGTTGTTTTTGCAAACAAAGATTTCATGTAATGGTGGATTACATACAAGGAGAAAAAGACCAAATAGATGAAAATATGAATAAAGTTAAAGAATTGGAAAAAACTGAAAGCGATGGTGAAAAATACCAGTATGCTAAACATCCTTCCCATGAGAAAGGTGATGATGAGATTCTTTTTTGAAAAGGTGATTTGGTGAGGTCTAGTCCCACTTGAGGGGTAATCAAGTGAGGTCCAATCCCACTTGAGGAGTAGTCAAGGTGAGATTTAGCCCACTTGAGGATGAAGTAGTGAAGTTCATTCTGGAACTACCATATTTTGTGATTATAGTGGGTTTTGTGTATTTTTATAGGTATGTCTATGCTATGAGGTCAATGGTAGAGTGTTTATCTATTAGTAACAAAGCCATTTTCTATTGTGGAGGCATAATGAGACCACTCCCACTATTAATTGTAAGTTTATCAAATTGAGGGGATGTCTCAATTCACATATGAAGTTTTTCTCTCTGAATATTAGAATTATAAGTAATAATGGAGTTAAGTGAAGGAAACAATATCCACAAGTTTGATATTTAAAAAGGGTGTTAGAGGTTGAATATAAAAATTATGTTATAATTTATTTTATATAATTATTTTTGTTAATTGGTTTCACCCATATGCCTACAATACCAATATATTGTTAGATTTAATTATACGAATACCTCTCATAATATATCTTGTGTATAAAAATATTTCCAATATTCACGCATATTTATTAATTTAAAAGTATAAATGGTTGAAAAACTATTTTAAAGTCATGTCAACTCTTTATAAGGATGGTTTTCCTCCAAATAATTATTATCATACTAGTTTTTGTATTTCATGAGTAAAAACTTTTTAAATGTTCACATGTCAAGAAAACCAAAAAAAAGTAATAAAGTACCTATCAATGTCAAAATATATAAAATTTAGACAATCATTTTCTCTTAATTATTTTAATATAATCTATTTTGACATTGTTTTCACAA
Source organism: Sequoia sempervirens (assembly GCA_007258455.2). Classification (NCBI taxonomy): domain Eukaryota; kingdom Viridiplantae; phylum Streptophyta; class Pinopsida; order Cupressales; family Cupressaceae; genus Sequoia; species Sequoia sempervirens. The sequence goes on from VDFB02327154.1 coordinate 209,053, forward strand.
TAAATTATTCTTAATTAATCAATATGCATATTCCAAAATTAATAAATATATGTTAAAAAAATACAAATTAATTTGTCAATTTTAAAAATATTAACATCACTTATTGAATTAATAAATATCAAAATTTTAAATTTGATAGTGGAAAGTTCCATTATTATAAACAAAATATGTACCAAATTTGAATGCATACTATAACTAGCATACATATATTAAATATTAATATATATAAAATACATCAAGAGTTATCATTATCGAGGCACCTATTGCACTCTAAAAATTTATTGAATATGTGAGAAGCATATGAAACATACCAATTATTTAAATTATAGTGTGAAATATGAAGAATCCACGTGGGTAGGTCAAATGAATTTAAATTTATTCCAACTCATTAGAAACATTTGAAATGTATCATAATTGTGTTACATAAGGAACATTTATCTTTACAATTTGAAAATTTTGTCCATTAAATTTACAACTCATTAGAAACATTTGAAAAGTATCATAATTGTGTTACATAAGGAACATTTATCTTTATAATTTGAAATCTTCTTCTTAAGAGTAAGAACCTATATGAATCAACTTCTAAAACTTTACAAATTATACATTATTTTTTGATGGATAATATTGGAAGACTCAAAATCTCTTCTCTATTTAATTTGGAGCATCTTCATTTCAAATAATCTATGTCTTAAGTGTGAAATTCCACTTCGTCATCCCCTTATTCCTCTTCTTCTTTTTATGCAAGCTTCTTTTGATATACACTTTCCTCCACATACCCCTACTAATTTCTAATTTTTTCTCAACATGCACCACTACATTAGTAGGAGACAAAACAAAAGAGCATCCAACAAGTTGATTATTAAGGTGTAGCATTCTTCCACCAAGTTGAGCACTTCGAAGGCCTTTCTAGATTTTTACATTCCATTGATGTGTCAACCCTTAAATAAAAATCCCAATTATAAAATGACTATTTCGTAATCTAATGTCCACTTGAACCATAAAAAAAAACCTATTTTTTAAAGGAGACACTTAGATCCATTTCCATTAAAATTTATGTTAATGTAGTTAATGTGTAGCTTTCACTTTTAGAAGCCAAAATGAAGAATGAAATATGTTTCAATCTTATCAAATAGAAGACATCTTTATTTCTTTCCTTTCTTTTAATCATATGTCTTTAACTTCAAATTAGATTTTTTTTTTATGTTATTCAATAAAGAGTACGAAACTATGATTTGTTGAAAAGGTTTTAGAAATTGTTATGCATATCCAATTGGCACAGACAAATCCAAATTTCATAGCCTTCATACTATCCTCCCTACCTGTGCCAAAATAGGAGATTTGAAATAGAATATAAACATCCATTGAACCATAAATGATAGAGGAATTTTGTCAAACGTAGCTGCAATTATTGTGGTAGATATGTATCCAATAAAAAATAGTCTTTTTAAGTCCTAACCTGGAATGATTGTGTGCAAAATGCAAAGCTACTGAAGACCACACTCGACCCATTCTAATCAAATGTGATGTTGTTCCTTCAAATACTGTCAAACTGTCAAATTTTGTGCAAAATTGGTTTGGAGAAATAGCCAAAATTTGCTGCAAACATGAGAAAAAATGCCCAAAAGATAGATTTATAGGTCAAAAATTTATGAATTATTGTTGATTATTTGAATGGTTTTATCGATTGACCAATTAAATGGAAAGAATGGCATATTTTTGGAAAAAAATAGCTGTAGGGGAGAGTATAGGCAAGAAACATGAACATTTGACAAAATGTCCCAAAATAAATCTGAATAAATGACATTTCCTTATGTAAATAGATACAAATGCTGCCATTGAAGACCTGGTACTTCAGCTGCTCTTGTGGGATGAAGCACCTACAGTTGTCCAACCAACGCTCAGGCTTGAATTGTAGGTAGTTGGATCCCTAAACAACAAGCATCCACCCCATGGAATAGGAATAGTGCATCACTTGCATTCCCTTGCCAAAAATTGTCCTCTCTAGTAGCACATCGTCATGGAGAGTGTGTTTTGGAGTTGATGGGAATTGGTGGGTAGAGGTGCATGGATTGAAAAATTGCAGCGTGCAAGTAATGCATGCTCTTCAGCTCTTCGTAAGAGAACGAAATGTCAGTTCTATTTTCTCTTGACACAACTTCATTATAGATCTATTGTCTTCAACCTATAAGTGTGAGGAGAGGAGCCAAAAGAAGCCAATGATGGTGAACCAGAAGAAGCTAATGAGACGAGCCAGGTGACTATGAACGAGGTGGTGTCCCACCTAGCCAAGATGAATCTAATGATGATTTTGTGAAGAAATTGCTCTGACCCATCCACACCCACACCTCCACCTTTATTGCAATCGAGTGTCATCATGAATCTCGAAAGCATCTCCTGGTTACAATCCTTGGTTTCAATTGACTCATGTAAAGAACCCGCCCCTTGGATTCGACTTCAACCATATGATGATCGATCCAAAAAAAATGCTCACACCTTTCTTGACACTTGTTGCTCACAATATGATCTGCACATCCTCCAATTGGCCTTTCTTTGGTTAGTTCGATCCTCAAATGGACTTCAACAGAACTCAAATAGAGATAACATGATGATTGTGCTGCATGGTGAATTTAATGTGTAGGTATCATAAAACCCTCCACCAACAATCTTCTCAAAGGCATTGATCAAATATACATAATAGTTCATCATGCAAGATGGATCACCTATGTTTCAGTTTCTCACGCCTCATCTTCCACTACCATCCACTTCTACATTTTAGTTACTCACACCTCATCTTCCACTACCATCCATGTCCAGTGAAGACCATCAATTGTACCACTAATAAAATCTTTCAACTTCTTCCACTACACGTAATCATGATTACTGGCATATGTGTGTCCCTTACATAGATTTTTGGATGCCACATTAGATGTCTCTCAGTGTAATAAAAAATATTAAAATCAATTAAAACAAAAAGAGAGTCAATATTACATTCAAGTGGAACTTAAAATAAAAACATTCTCACATGAAGTGTGATAAATGTCACTTTTAAGTCAAACTTATTTTATTTATTAATTCTACCCATTGATGATGTCACTGTATTTTGAACTTCCATGTACTAAAATTTCTAAACAATTTGTTTATGCTTGTTTTTTTTTAAATGTTTGTAGTTTTTTGAGTTCTAAAAATTAAACAAATTTTGTCACATATTATAAAGATGTTTTTCTTGAATTTTTAAGAATTTATATTTTATAACACGTTTACAAGGAATGCTTTTTCTATATTAACTAATTAATGTTTGTTTTTGAGTGAGTTATAATTTAGATATACTGTATTTAGATAAATATTTATAGTAAGGATTGAACTATTAAAAAATGATGAGGGTAAGAAAACACGTCTTTTCATCCACGAGTTGAATCTTTGAATAGCTCCACTAAAAAAGAATCACCTACACACATAGAGATAGAAAAATGTTGGGGATATTTTAGAGGACTGCCTTAGTCAGTCCCCAGCTTTGCTATTCCCACCTCCATGGACAACCAAATAGCCACAAAGTGTGGAAAGCGATAAAGAAATTAGAAGCAAAGTAAAGAGCACGACAACTAGTGTGCTGCTCAATGAACAAGATGATGTAAAGAGTGAGCAAAAATGAACAATATCACCTTCACAACTACAAGCACTCAAGGAAAGTGTAGACACCTAAAAATGACCTAGGCCTGCAAGCTTCATTTTTACCACTTTCGTCCTAGCATAATTGTGACATTTAATTATGTCCTTGGTCCACATTTGACTATTGATTAAATAATTCATAATTATTTAATTAATTCATGTCCTTTCATTCTTCATGATTATTAAATGAATAAATTTTATTTATTTATTAAATATGTCATTAATTGTCTAAGTCTTCCTCCAATTAAATAAATTTCTAAATTTGTTTAATTATCTGTTGGCATTTAAATTCACACCTCTAGAATGCGGATTTGAAAATAGACAGCTATGCACAGATAAACTGCTCTTCAAATTAGGAGGGGAAGCTCCCTCTTGCTGATGGTGTTTGAAAGAATGTAAACTAAACTAAGTTGCCTATCTTTTTGATCAGCTTAGAGCACAAGGTTTAATAAACACAAACGCCGCAGCTGAGATTTTCTGATTTAAAGAACTTCAACTATGACTAACTTAAACTAGAGACATTCCTAACTTCTCAAGTAATAGCAGAGCAAGAGAAATTAGAAATAAACAAGGTAGATTTTCTGACAAAGTACTTCAATAACCTCTCTCTCAACAAAAACCTATACACTTCACTGTAAGTTGAAATCAAGATCATAAAAGCAGAACATAAATAATGGAAATCTGAGATTTTCGACCAAGGCAAAGGAGGCTCATGATTTTATTACTCAAATCTCTGGAACAAAGCTCACTTCTAACATGCCTTGAATAAGAAATTGCAACTAAAGAAGCTTGCAAACTTATTCTTAACACAATAGAAAATAACAATCACACTAACTCCTTGTTGGCTAAAGAGGCTCAACAATTTGCTTATCACAACACAATTGAACAATACTTGAGTAACAAATAGAAGGCACAATAGGCTCAACGTTTTGTTCTCACTAGCACGGTTAAAGAAACTAAATGAGAAAATACTCTTATTTATAGAGAAGCAGAGGAGTAGGGAACCCTAAAATCTCCTTGCTTTCACAATCTAGGGCTTGCTCAACAAGCAAACTTTATTACTAAATCTAGAAAGAAGATAACATCTAAAACCCTAGAAAGCAGAAAAAGCGGGAAATGCCAACTATTACATCTTATGCTCTTTCTATCCTCAAAGAATGGATAAGGATCATTCCAAGAATAGAAAGAAAGCGAGAAAGAAAGCTTCTAGAAGAAAGCTACTTTAAAGCTCGATCACATCCACTAGGAAGTTAGAGATTGTGTCCCAGTTCGGTGCATCTCTACCATCAACAACAAAGCACCGCTTTTCAAGAATATCTTCAGCATCTGCAACTGACCTAAGGAAATCTTTGACCTCATTGGCTGCTTTCAAACTTTGCTAACATCATGAAAGTGTGACTTGGCAGAGTTTTATATTTTTCTTTCCTCCATCTCTATACAATCTTTTTGCTAAATTTATCTTTATGCATATTCCATATCCTTTCTCATTCACCCTTTGAGAGAGTAACGCTTCAGGCCATGGGGGAATGGAAAAACACTTCTCAATCACATCAGGCTTTATACTGCAAATCAATCTACCATCTGCTGACTGGATCTCCCTAGTAGCCGGGTTGTAATGCTTAATGCAAGCAATTACAAACTCAAGACTTTGAACTGATATAGGTATTGACGTTGCTACGAGGAATCTAGAATGTCCTAGGTTCTTGATTGAAGTGTTGCCTGCTCTCTCCAAGGCATGTAAATTGAACACCAGCTTGATATGATGCAAGTCTGTCTCAGCTGTTTTGATGTAATTGTGAAAGAGAGCTGATTCAGTCTTGAAAACATTGTGAGTGTACTCCATTTTAGAAAACCTGAAGAATGATTGTAAACTTGCCTAGGTTCTGACAAGTTTTGAGCGATTTCTATTTTTAGAATGCTGATTTTTGTGCTTCCACAGACAAATTTTTGAGAAATTTTTCTGAGATATGGATTTTGCTCAAAATTTTGATGCAAGACAACCCAGATCGTCCATTTTTGAAAATTTTGAATTTTTCCTTAAAAAACAACAAACCCTAATTTCTTCAATTTTTCCCAAAAAAAAGCTGGCACTTGGGTTTTGTTCAGAACAAGATTAGAAATGGACCCAGTTGATCAGTTGCAAAACCCGACATTTGATCGAAAAAGCAGCCAACCCTAGGTTTTGAAATTTTCTTGAAAAAAAGCCGCGATATAGGTTTTCTTCAAAAGACTGATTGGAGAGGGCCCAGATGGTTGAAATTTGAAAGCACTGAGGTTTTCACTGACATGCAAAATAAAAGCACTTGCTGCAACTTGATGAAGTTCTTGAAAATTTCTTTAGAAGATTAAGGCAAAAAGACCCAAATGATAGAAGAAAGAAAAGCCTTGGCCTTTTACTTGAAAAATTCGATCTTCTAGAACACAAAGCTTGAAAAAGCAAGGGTTTATGCTTGTTGATTTGAAAAATCTGATGTAAAACCAGCAACTATGGATTCTTGAATCACAAATATTCTTCAAACTTGCTACTCCAACTTTCTCCTCTAGATGCTACTTGCAAAAATAATGAAAAATACATGAAAGAATGATGTTAAATCTTTAGGGCTTTGGATTAGGTTTTGCTTTCTTTGCTTTTATTTCCAAAACCCTAAAACTCAGCGTCCTTGAACTTGGACGCCATCTTCCTTTTGCAATTTTGAAACTTTTTGAAAACCTCAAAAAAAATTCTCTAAGGCATGAACATTTGGGCGCCTTTCTTCAACAGGGGCGCCCACTTCTTTTAGTGTTAGTCAAATTTTTAATATTTTCAACTTTCCTTCATTTTGACATGCTACTTCACCTCTGATTTCCCGTTGACAGATTGACCTAACAGGCAAGCTAAAGGTTTCATGGTGGAGCTTGACTGATTTTGAGAAAGAAGTTCTGGAGGCATCTTTGGCAAAATCCTTCATTTTGACCTCTGAAAACATAGGTGCCTTTTCCTTCTAGGGGCACCCATTTTGTCCAGAGTTAGCCATTTTCATAACTTTCAAATTTCTTCATTAGCTCCTCTTCTATAGATGATTTCTCTGAATCTGGAGCTCCGAGCATTGGATCGACTGAAGACTATGCTCATCGTGAAGCTGACGAAATATGAAGAGGGGTCTTCTAGGACGATCTTTGACAAAAAATGAATTTAAGGCCTCCAAAAGTTTGGGCGCCCATCTTGGCTGGGGGCGCCCTTGTTCACCAGACTTAGTTTATTTTTGATCTTTTTGTGTTTGCTTCCGAAACTTTGTTCTCAGCCTTAGTCAGATCCTCTATTCAGCTCCTCGTATCTGATGACTACGGACTCCGATTGATGTGCTGAATATCTCATTTGCAAGCTGGATCAATCATGAAGAAACTTCATTAGACACTCGTCTGCAGATTCATTTGTTAGGGCCCTTGAAAACTTGGGCGCCCTTCTTGACTGGGGGCGCCCACTTTGTCAACACTTAGTCAAATTTTGATATTTTTTCAAATTCTTTATGTTGACTTCAATTTGGATACCCCTGTCTGACACTGAATTCTGAATGACTGAGTGATTTGATAACCGCATCGCTGAATCCATCACGGAGCTAGCAGAGAATTGAACAAATTTGATTGGAGGCGAGAACCCTAATTCTGACATTTGATGCCCTAAAAAGATGGGCGCACTTTCTTCACTGGGGCACCCATGTCTGGCAGTGTTAGAAAATTTTCATCATTTTTCAACTTCTTCCTCGTTCTTTGCGCATGTTCATCATCTTGCCTTCTGCTGAGAGTTTGAATGTTGAAACTGTCGCCTGGTAGCCGACTGACCTCCATTGATGACCTTGGAGCTCCTGATACACTTCTGAAAAGCAGAATAGACCCAGTAGGGCAAAATTGATCTTTTTAAGGTTTTGACTGCACCAGCTTGATATGGATGTATTTTGAGCCAATCAAAATCATTTTGGACCCTGTCAGACCAAATTTCTATTTTTAGAAAGTTTTGCCAGTATCCACTTCGAAAGAAACCCATAAAAACCTAGAAAATGTTACTATTTCGAGAAAATTTCTAAAAATAGCAGTTTTCCTAAATTTTAGGGATGAAAAACTGAGATCTAGGTTTTGTTGGTTAAGCTGTTCTTAGCAGACCCAGATCATCAGAAATTGAAAATTTTGAGTTTTAATCCCTCATGCAAGACATGCACACCCAAATTTTGACCTTTTTGACTGATTTAACAAGACTTTTACTCATTTCTTCAAAATATTTAAATGTAACAAAAATTTTAATTTTGGGGTACAACATTGGCTCTATTTGGGGACGATGACGGATACTTACGACATAGGAGAACCACAGAATCTCTAGAATTTAAGCTTAGACCAGTGCCTTGTCCATTGGGTATCGGAGTCAGCATCATTTCCTAATCACCTATTTTTCAAGACATTCCTTAATCACCTATAACCGGACTTCCTAGAAATCACCTAATAGTTGGACTTCCCTACTAATCACCTAAAACAAGACTCCTAATCACCTATTACACGATAGGACTGTCACGGAAAGGGGAAACACAACATAACAAAAACATCACGGAAAGGGGAAACACATTACAAAAAACAATGAAAAATATTTACAAAGATTGTTCTGAGAAAACTTACTCCACCCCTAAAGGGAAGAAGTGCTTCAGGTATTGCCCGCTGTGTGGTAGAGGGAGGAGACTTCCATCCAAGTGCGAGAGTGTAGGTGTTCTCCCCTATGGGCTCGTGAATCTTGAAAGGTACCAGCCACAAGGAATCAAATTTTCCATGCATTCCCTTTGGCTCATGTCTCTTATCCCATAAAAGGACTTGATCTCCAACCTCAAAATCTCGTTGGCGAGCTTTCTTCTCAAAAATTTTCTTCACTTGCTCTTGGTGCTAAGTGATTCTATCTACTACCTCCACCCTTTCTTCTTGAAGCTTTGTCAGGTACAGGATGCGCTTCTGAATAGGATCTGTATATTCTCCATCTTCTACCGTAGTTTCCAACTGTAAGGCGGACAACTCCAATGTGATAGGTATCATTGCTTCTATACCATATAGGAGTATAAAGGGTGAGGTACCAATGGCTCTCTTTAGAGTAATTCTATTAGCCCAGAGAGCATCATAAAGTTTCTTGTGCCAAGTTCGTTGATTGGAATCAACCAACTTGCAAATGATTGTGACAATGTTCTTGTTTGATGACTCAGCTTGTCCATTACCCTGTGGGTAATAATCTGATGAATGAGATAAAGTAATGTTGTGATCAAAACAAAACTCCATTAGCTCCTCGGGATGAGAAACATGTTGCATTATCTGTCATGATTTTGCGAGGTACTCCAAAGCGCGTGACAATGTTTTCCTTTAAGAACTCACACACGACCTCGGACGTAGCTCGCTTGGTAGGAATGGCTTCAACCCATTTTGTGAAATAATCAGTGGCTGTAAGGACATAAATATGCCCCTTACTAGAACGTGGGTTGATAGGACCAATAAAATCTAAACCCCATTGCTGAAATGGAGCATCTATAACAACTGGCCTGAGAGGAGTGGCTGCTAACTTCACTTTGCCAACAAACTATTGACACAACTGACATTTATGTACCCACTCATATGCATCATGGAACATAGTCAGCCAAAAGAACTGAGCCCACAAGATTTTAAAAGCTGTCACTTTTGAAGAAAAGTGACCACCGCATGCTTGATTGTGGAAGGCTTCTAGCAAGCACCGTTGTTGATCTTTGTTAACACACAACAAGAATGTTCCGTCAAGACCCCGCTTGTACAAAATATTGCTGATGATTACATAATTCTATGCTTTCAGCTTAAGCATTCTCCTTTATTGCTTGTTTAAGTGATTTGGACAATCACCGTACATCAGGTAATACCATATCTCAGTAAACCATTCTCTTGAAGATTCAATCAACAAAACCATTGGAAGATCTTCTTTTACTTTAGGCTTGATCTCAAGTATACCTTTATCTTGAAGTTTCTTATCTCCATCCTCTACTATCAACTGACAAAGACCTCTCCCGCGAATGAGTTTGGTCGGTTTGATCTCCAAGTCATATTCTTGCACCTTCACGACCTAGTGACCTCTCTTGGATCCCATCTCTTGTTGAGTCAACACGCTTTTCACCGCTGGATCTGTGACATATACGATAGTGTGAGAATTCAAGCTAAAAAAATCTAAAATTCTTTACAGCTCAAATGGCCGCATAGGCATTCTTTTCAATTTGAGAGTATCTTGATTCTCTGTCTTTGAAACTACAACTCATAAAAGCTATGGAAGATTCAGTTTCTTCATTTAGCTTATGTGTTAGGATGGAAGACAGAGTATGCTCTGATGCATAGCAATAAAGGATAAATTCCTTTTCAAAATCAGGACGGACTAGCATTGGAGCTCAACTGATGGCTTCTTTAATTGCTCCGAAAGCCTTCTTGCCCTCTTTTGTCCACTTGAAAACTGTCTTCTTCTTCATCATAGCAGATATATCTTTAGTCAACTCAGAAAATTTTGGTACAAATCTTCATATGAAATTTACCTTACCAAAGAAAGAGTGTACCCCAGTTCTGCTTGTTGGAAGAGACAAACTTTGGATAGCTTCAACCCGACTTGGATTGATTTGAGTTCCCTCCTTGGAGATGATGTGGCCAAGCAATTTGCCTTCCGTCACCGCAAAGATAGACTTCTTGGGATTTAATGATATTTTATGGTATCTGCATCTCTCAAAGACCTTCCCTAGATGTGAAAAATGATCTTCTCGTATCTTCAAGAAAATAGTGAGGTCATCTAGATAGACCACTATTACTTTATTCTTCAAGTCACCAAATGCCAAATCCATGGCTCTCTAAAATGTAGCACCGGCGTTGATGAGGCCGAAGGGCATTCTTTCATAAGCAAATGTACCCCACGGGGTTGTGAATGCCATCTTGAATTGATCTTCTTTAGCTATTGCTATTTGATTATATCCAGAAAAACCATCCAATAAGGACAACATCTCTAAACTAGTAACCGTCTGCAAGGTGTGTTCCATGATCGGCAAAGGATAATTATCCTTGAGCGATGATTGATTCAAATTCCTGAAATCAATGCAAATTCTGATTTCTCCATTCTTCTTGCGCACATGAACTATATTCGACACCCAGGTGGAATGATGGATCGGAAAAATGATCTTTGCATTCACCATCTTCTGGACCTCCACGTAGATGGTATCTTGAATCCGCGGATTGTAGTGTCTTTTCTTTTTCCTGAAGGGCTTCGCTTCAGGTTGAAGAGGAATTGTGTGAGACAATTCTCTTGGTGTTAAGACTTTCAAATCTTCATATGACCAGGCGAAGACATCTCAGTATTGCTTGAAAAAAGAGATGAACCTCTCGCTTTCCTCTGTCATACAACATGCACCTAGATTAACAAGCCTAGGCTTGTCAACTTTTCCAATAATGATTTGTTGATATTTGGTAGAGGTTCTTTCGCTTGAGTTTCTCTGATCTTGTATGTATCTGTCATGCCTGTCAAAAATATTTTCCAAGGAAACCAAACCCTTGGGAATTTTATTTCCTTTCAACTGGATAATGCTGGTATCAAGCTGTTCTGGACTTTCTTTGTCTTCCGCAACCTTTGGCATATCGGAGGCTTCTGTTATGCCTCTCTATGAGTGAATGAACTGCCTTCAAAGAACAATTCTTTGAAATTATCTCCCATAACAAGAAACTCCTTAATGTGTTCATCATCATTAAAGACTTGCCAATTATCATAGTTGTTAGGTACTATTGGCCTATAGATTAACTCAATGGAAAATGCATTCTGACGAAAGTCAGAATGTGGCATGAAAAGTGAAGCTGATACCACAAGGGAATCTACTCTACTATTCTCTAGACATGGAATGTACTTGATATCAAAAGCTTCAAACCAATCTATTGCATTCCACACCCTATTTCTATAGTGTCGAAGACGATCTACTTTCACTCTGAATTGATCTCTGACTTGCTTCACAACAAGCTCTGCATCACCTTCGACCCTAAGATATTTGATACCCATGTCTTTTGCATTTTTGAGACCTAGTAAAAGTGCCTCATATTCCGCTGTGTTGTTTGTACATTCAAATTGCAAGCGGTATGCAAATGGATACAACTTTCCTTGAGGAGAACTTATCACAACTCCTGCTCCCGAACCAACAGTGGAACAACTACCATTGAACTGCAAAGTCCACAGCTTAGGATGTTCTGCTGATTTCTCCACAATGCACGTGATTTCTTGACTTTCTTCAGGAATCTTTGATAGCATGGTGTAAGTACCAAGACCTATTTCTTGATATAAAACTTGAGCTTGAGGATCTTGAGACTTCACGACTGCAAATTGGGATTTGGGCTCTGGTTCCAACTTGAAAGTTCCTTTCTTCAACAGAATGTTTGCAGAAGACCAATCCATTTGAATCTCTCCACCGAGGTCCTTGCAAAAGTTTCTACTTAATAGCATCACGTAGCTTGCTGGAATGTCAGCTACGAGGATGGTCATCATGATTTTCTTTTTAGGACAAGCCACCAACCTCACTTGAGCATCCTTTAATTGTCCGACTAACGGTACTGATCAAGGACTCCAGTGAGTAACATTTGTCCCTTGTCTTGGTGCACGAAAGTCCTAGAGCGTTCATCACTTGCAGAGGCATGATGTTGTCTGAAGCTTCAGAGTCGATGATACAATTGCTCAATTTGTAACCTCCTATATACAGAGAAATATAGAAGGATTTAGGCTTCTCTTCCGTCGGAACGGATGATTCGAGCAATGTGGGCTGCTTGACAGGTCCTTTCTTTACAAATTTGAGAAGTCGGTCCACTTGCTCTGGATGATCTTGGAGATACTCTAACTAAGAAATCTGCACCTTGTTCTTCATCAAGGAATCTACAATATCAAAATTTGCTGAAGACGAGCCTTCAACAACTGTTTTCACGTTCTCTTGAGAAGACTTAACATTCGAAGTAGAAGCTACTTCTTTTTCTTTGTCTTTTGATATCTTCAGTCTCTCTTCTTCCTCTTCTTTGTGTGCCCTGAGATGTTGAGCTCTGGTAAACACAAGAGTCGTATGATTCTCAGGATTTACTGCAAGAGAGTACTAGCGAATATCTTCTTCTTGTTCTTCAAAATCGGGTTCACTTTCAAAGTAGCCTGTTGCAGAGTCGCCATCAAAGTTGTCCGATTGAGGTAAGACAACATTCAAACTTGGAGTTGGAATGAAGCTTGGTGCAGGTGCAGCTTTGGCATATCCCATTATCTTGTTCATTCTGACATTTTCGGGGCAAGAGGCGCCGGTATGTTCAGTGGAATCATAAAAAGAGAAAAACACAACATTTTGTGTATTGTCAGCCGCCTGCCTTGGTGGAGGTGGCCCTCGCGGCCTGTAATTGTTGTAAGGATCAAAGTTATTTCTCTTCGGCTGGTACAACTGCTGAGGTTGATAAGGTTGTTGTGGTGCTTGATACGTTTGTGGTACCAGTAAAGCAGGTGGTGGTGCAACTTGAGCAAGAGGCATAGGCTGGAGTGGAAATTGCCTCTTGAGAATAGTTACTTCATTAGCAACCCTTTGAAGTAACGGATCAGTGAAAATTTGAACCAAAGGCCTAATAGCATCTCGTCTGATCTTTCCTGAAGTGATCATGTTGTCTTCAATTTCTATGGCACCTTGTTGTGCTTCTCCCAATTCTGTCTCATGGGCCGATCTCAAGATAAAAGCTATCTCTGATGGAAGTGCATTGAAAAAACTGCTTAACAGGATCTCAGGTGATGGATTGAGTGTATATGAGAGATGAGTGACTAGGTGGTTGAACCTTGCCACGAACTCCCTCATTGGTTCATTGTCTTCCTTCTTTGAATTTGAAAGCTGAGCAAATAACTGGTGGCTATCTTCAGCTGGCTTGAACCTCACAAGGAACTTCTCGGTCATAGTATTCTAGTTGTTTATGCAACCAGGCTCCAAGTGATTAAACCATTCGGAAACAGCTCCCGTGAGAGTCTCAACAAAGAGACATACAACAATATATTCATGAGCTACATGCAAAACAGTGCAAGCTATTGAAAAGGCTGAAAGATGATCGTCGGGATGTTGACTTCCATCACCTTGGAACTATGGAAAGTGCTTTCTTGACCCCTTAGGCAATTCATGATTTGCTCCTAGGGCCAAAGGTCCAATATGATCACCCCAAGGTAGTGGGGACCTCTTCTCCGATTGCGATTGTTGTGGATATTGTTGTTGATGTTATCACCCATTGCTTCAGATTCTTCTTCCTCGAACACAAGTACGGCGTTGAACTTAGGAATTGTGTTAGATTCAGGAAATGTGTTGGATGACTCTCCCACTTCTATAGGATGTGTGTGTGGAAGGAAAGTATCTTCTTCTTGGAAGAGTGGATTTATTCTTGTTCTCCTCCTTGTATAGATTATGTACATCGGGATTGTCTAGTCCCATGCAGGTGGTGGCAAGACAGGTCTTTCAGCTACAATATCAGCTTTCTCTTCCTCTTTGTCTAGAATAACAACAACATTTCTCCACTGAGTAGGGGTCTCCTTCTTCTCAAAGATGAAACTCCTTAAGCTGCTGATAATGTCTACTTGCTTTCCTTCAATTATCTAGAAAGTCGACTGGATAACTGGAGGTGTAAGATCAGGCTATTGAACTGGAGCAGTAGGACGCTAGATAGTCATACACGTGACATAAAGCCTAAGCTTTCTTTGTTGTTCAATGCCTCATGCCCCACGGTGGGTACCAAAAAATTGTTCGCGTTTAAATTTGCACCTCTGGAATGCGGATTTGAAAACAAATAGCTATGCATAGATAAATTGCTCTTCAAATTAGGAGGGGAAGCTCCCTCTTGCTGATGGTGTTTGAAAGAAAGTAAAATAAACTAAGTTGCCTATCTTTTTGATTAGCTTAGAGCACAAGGTTTATTAAACACAAATGTCACAGCTGATATTTTATGATTTAAAGAACTTCAACTACGACTAACTTAAACTAGAGACATTCCTAACTTCTCAAGTAATAGTAGAGCAAGAGAAATCAGAAATAAACAAGGTAGACTTTCTAAAAAAGTACTTCAATAACCTCTGTCTCAACAAACACCTACACACTTCACTGTAAGTTGAAATCAAGATCATAAAAGCGGAACATAAATAATGGAAATCTAAGATTTTCGACCAAGGCAAAGGAGGCTCATGATTTTATTACTCAAATCTCTAGAACAAAGCTCACTTCTAACATGCCTTGAACAAGAAATTGCAGCTAAAGAGGCTTGCAAAATTATTCTTAACACAATAGAAAACATCAATCACACTAACTCCTTGTTGGCTAAAGAGGCTCAACAATTTGCTTATCACAACACAATTGAACAATACTTGAGTAACAAATAGAAGGCACAATAGGCTCAGCGTTTTGTTCTCACTAGCACGGTTAAAGAAACTAAATGAGCAAAGGCTCTTATTTATAGAGAAGCAGAGGAGTAGGGAACCCTAAAATCTCCTTGCTTTCACAATCTAGGGCTTGCTCAGCAAGCAAGCTTTATTACTAAATATAGAAAGAAGATAACATCTAAAACCCTAGAAAGCAGAAAAAGCGGGAAATGCCAACTATTACATCTTATCCTCTTTCTATCCTCAAAGAATGGATAAGGATCATTCCAAGAATAGAAAGAAAGCGAGAAAGAAAGCTTCTAGAAGAAAGCTACTTTAAAGCTCAATCACATCCACTAGGAAGTTAGAGATTGTGTCCCAGTTCGGTGCATCTCTACCATCAACAACAAAGCACTGCTTTTCAAGAATATCTTCAGCATCTGCAACTGACCTAAGGAAATCTTCAACCTCATTGGCTGCTTTCAAACTTTGCTGACATCATGAAAGTGTGACTTGACAGAGTCTTATATTTTTCTTTCATCCATCTCTATACAATCTTTTTGCTAAATTTATCTTTATGCATATTCCATATCCTTTCACATTCACCCTTTGAGAGAGTAATGCTTTCAGGCCACGGGGGAATGGAAAAACACTTCTCAATCACATCAGGCTTTATACTGCAAATCAATCTACCATCTGCTGACTGGATCTCCCTAGTAGCTGGGTTGTAATGCTTAATGCAAGTGATTACAAACTCAAGACTCTAAACCGATATAGGTATTGACACTGTTGCGAGGAGTCCAAAATGTCCTAGGCTCTTGATTGAAGTGTTGCTTGCTCTCTCCAAGGCATGTAAATCGAACACCGGCTTGATATGATGCAAGTCTGTCTCAACTATTTTGATGTAATTGTGAAAGAGAGCTGATTCAGTCTTGAAAACATTGGGAGTGTATTCCATTTTAGAAAACTTGAAGAATGATTCTAAACTCGCCTAGGTTCAGACAAGTTTTGAGCGATTTCTATTTTTAGAATGCTGATTTTTGTGCTTCCACGGACAAATTTTTGAGAAAATTTTCTAAGATATGGGTTTTGCTCAAAATTTCAATGCAAGACAACCTAGATCGTCCATTTTTGAAAATTTTGAATTTTTCTTAAAAAAATAGCAAACCCTAATTTCTTCAATTTTTTTCAAAAAAAAAAGTTAGCACTTGGGTTTTGTTCAGAACAAGATTAGAAATGGACCCAGTTGATCAGATTTTCAAAACCCTGACGTTTGATCGAAAAAGCAGCCAACCCTAGGTTTTGAAATTTTCTTGAAAAAAAGCTACGATATAGGTTTTCTTCAGAAGACTGATTGGAGAGGACCCAGATGGTTGAAATTTGAAAGCACCAAGGTTTTCACTAACATGCAAAATAAAAGCACTTGCTGCAACTTGATGAAGTTCTTGAAAATTTCTTCAGAAGATTAAGGAAAAAAGACCCAGATGACAGAAGAAAGAAAAGCCTTGGCCTTTTACTTGAAAAATTCGATCTTCTAGAACAAAAAGCTTGAAAAAGCAAGGGTTTATGCTTGCTGATTCAAAAAATCTGATGTAAAACCAGCAACTATGGATTCTTGAATCACAAATATTCTTCAAACTTGCTGCTCCAACTTTCTCCT
This sequence comes from Sequoia sempervirens, assembly GCA_007258455.2. Taxonomy (NCBI): domain Eukaryota; kingdom Viridiplantae; phylum Streptophyta; class Pinopsida; order Cupressales; family Cupressaceae; genus Sequoia; species Sequoia sempervirens. The sequence continues at coordinate 225,759 of VDFB02327154.1, forward strand.
CTGGATGCTACCTACAAAAATAATGAAAAATACATGAAAGAATGATGTTAAATAGACTTTAGGGCTTTGGATTAGGTTTTGCTTTCTTTGCTTTTATTTCCAAAACCCTAAAACTCAGCTTCCTTGAACTTGGACGCCATCTTCCTTTTGCAATTTTGAAACTTTTTGAAAACCTCAAAAAAAATTCTCTAAGGCATGAACATTTGGGTGCCTTTCTTCAACAGGGGCGCCCACTTCTTCTAGTGTCAATTAAATTTTTAATATTTTCAACTTTCCTTCATTTTAACATGCTACTTCACCTCTGATTTCCCGTTGATAGATTGACCCGACAAGTGAGTTGAAGGTTTCACAGTGGAGCTTGACTGATTTTGAGAAAGAAGTTCTGGAGGCATCTCTGGAAAAATCCTTCATTTTGACCTTCGAAAACATAGGTGCCTTTTCCTTCTAGGGGTGCCCATTTTGTCTAGAGTTAGCCATTTTCATAACTTTCAAATTTCTTCATTAGCTCCTCTTCTACAGATGATTTCTCTAAATCTGGAGCTCCGAGCATTGGATCGACTAAAGACTATGCTCATCGCGAAGCTGACGAAATATGAAGAGGGGTCTTCTAGGACGATCTTTGCCAAAAAATGAATTTAAGGCCTCCAAAAGTTTGGGCGCCCATCTTGGCTGGGGGTGCCCCTGTTCACCAAACTTAGTTTATTTTTGATCTTTTTGTGTTTGCTTCCGAAACTTCATTCTCAACCTTCATCGGATCCCCTGTTCAGCTCCTCGTATTTGATGACTGTGGACTCCGATTGACGTGCTGGATATCTCGTTTGCAAGTTGGATCAATTGTGAAGAAACTTTGTTAGAGACTCGTCTACAGATTCATCTGTTAGGGCCCTTGAAAACTTGGGCGCCCTTCTTGATTGGGGGCGCCCACTTTGTCAACACTTAGTCAAATTTTGATATTTTTTCAAATTCTTTATGTTGACTTCAATTTGGATACCCTTGTTTGATGCTGAATTCTGGATGACTGAGTGATCTGATAACCACACTACTGAATCCATCATGGAGCTGGAAGAGAACTGAACAAATTTGATTGGAGGCGAAAACCCTAATTCTGACATTTGATGCCCTAAAAATATGGGCACACTTTCTTCATTGGGGCGCCCATGTCTGGCAGTGTTAGAAAATTTTCATCATTTTTCAACTTCTTCCTCATTCTTTGGGCATGTTCATCATCTTGCCTTCTGCTGAGAGTTTGAATGCTGAAACTATCACCTGGCAGCCGACTGACCTCCATTGATGACCTCGGAGCTCCTGATACACTTCTGAAAAGCAAAATAGACCTAGTAGGGCAAAACTGATCTTTTTAAGATTTTGACTGCACCAGCTTGATATGGACATATTTTGAGCCAATCAAAATCAGTTCGGACCCTGTCGGACCAACTTTCTATTTTTAGAAAGTTTTGCTAGTATCCATTTCGAAAGAAACCCAGAAAAACCTAGAAAACGTTACTATTTCAATAAAATTTCTAAAAATAGTAGTTTTCCTAAATTTTAAGGATGAAAAACTGAGATCTGGGTTTTGTCGGTTAAGCTGTTCTTAGCAGACCCAGATCGTCAGAAATTGAAAATTTTGTGATCCATCATGCAAGACATTCACACCCAAATTTTGACCTTTTTGACTAGTTTAACAAGACTTTTACTCATTTCTTCAAAATATTTAAATGTAACAAAATTTTTAATATTGGGGTACAACATTATCTTTATTCATTAATTCTTCCTGATTATTAAATAAATAAATTACATTTATTTATTTAATATGTCACTAACTGCCATTATTTATTTAATATGTCACTAACTGCCATAATTAAATGAATAAGATTTTTAAAAATGAATAATTGACAGAGTAGTACTTCCTTAAACCCTATTGAGCTTAACCTTTTTAGGCTGGAGTGCCACCTAATTGGTGATTAATCTCTTGCCCCATGTATGGCCACTCAAACGGGGGTCCCAAATTAAACATCTTTGTGTAGTAAGCCAAAAACCTTCTATTTGCTAGCGCAACACCGGTCAGTGTGAAGGCATCCACACTTTCGCAGTTTGTAGTAGAGGTGATCAACCTGCCATGGGAGGTTCATGGGGGTTGGAAGCTTGGTTGGCCTAAGAAGAGAGTGCACTGTAAGGGGGAGCCCGTGCAGCCAAGCTTCTGAATTCACATGCTACAGATATGCGGTTGGGGAAACCCGCGTGGAATCTAGTGAATATTGTCCTGGCCTAACCTAGGATTGTGCTTATCTGATGTGCGATTGGTTACATTCAAAACACTGTGCTTGTCAAGTGCTTTCTAGATTCATCACATTTACAGTTCTAAACAAAACATTCAATATTAGGCAGAACAAATTTTCCATCAAAACGACAATAAACTCATTTTTCACAAACTGTGTTGCATTCGACAAACCGCATTCGAGTTTTTGAGTCGCAATCGCTCTGTTAAGCCGCATTCAAAATTTTGAACACTGCATACACATGCATCACGACACAACTGATTGTCACAGAGCTGCATCTGCTAAACTGAGTCGCATTTGTCAGTTCCCGAGTCGCATTCGCTCATCCTAAGCCGCATTTGCAAAACTATGACACAATTGAAACCTCAAACGACGCATTCGCCTGTCACAATTAAAAACCTCATAGAAAGTCAAATCTGAAGTCTTCACCTTGTCAATCATTTGTCAAACACTATTTCCAAGGAGACTCTATCAGAAACCAATTTTGAAATTGCTCAAAGTTTTGACCATTAGTTTGCATTCATCACTATAGGTTTCATCCTTCATTCTTCTTAAGATTGCATACATTAGGCATTAGGTTGTCCCTAGGTTTACATTTTGCATACTTAGGATTAGGAAAATCTTAGTACAATTTGCAACATCATTGCTTTCAAAATTAGGCTCTCTTGGACTAAGTTATCAAGCCCCTTTTTCAGTCATTGTCCTCTTTTGTGAGATTTTCCAACTCAAAAGTCTAGTTAGGAAAATTCACTAGTCATTTTGACCTTGTCACGTTGTCATTTTCAACAAAGTCCTTTAGTAACCAAAATCGAAAACAAAGTTTTAGCTTAGAAGTGCTTAGGTACCCTTGTCTTAAATTGCATTATAAGTCTGCACATTGCATATTCTATTCCCAAAAAAATCCAAAAACATTGGTCATCCTAGTCGTCATTTTAAACGTAGTCCTCGCATAAGTCATCATTGCATTTAGTTGTCATTTTCATTTGACCAATCTCATTTATGGTGGAAACTAGACTCCAAAAACAACGACAAATGGAATTTTTTTGACAAAACCCCACGTCCACTGTCAACAATCCAACGTATGACCCAAACTGGACCTTTGACGATCCATTTGGAAATACAAACAATCAACCTCTAACGACAACGCAATCCTCATCAAACAGTCCATTTGAACCATTCTTGCATAAAGATGACTACGGTCAAATACTTGAGGAAAACTTAGAGGTAGCGGCACAAGACCCAGAGGCTTGTCAGTTCATTGAAACAATGGTCTTTTACGACAGAGACAGATACTTGGCTATACTCTTGAGTCAAAGAGCCAAATTACCCCAAGGATTCGACATTAACACGATGAAATCAACACCTTCGGAATCTAATATCAACATGCATAACCTGTCAAACAGTGGTCAACTTTCCAACACTACGAACAATACTTTCTTTGACACCACAATGACATTGCATGCTACCTCCAACAGCCCAAACATCTCCAACATAATAAATACTAAATCTATTAGAGGATCACAATCGGCTACAATGCCCACACCATCCACGACACTGTCACAATCGACTGGCACCACCTTTGGTTCCTCAACAATGTGAGAAAATTATTCAAATCCCCTCTCTACCATGACAATAAATACCACGGGAGCATCATCAAGTCACAACCCCCCCTTGACAGCTACATCTACTACCATGAGCACACCTTCGACATATCCGCTCAGTGGTATCTGACAAAATCCTTCGGGAGGAAGCAAGGGACGTATCTTTATCCAAGGATAACAACAAAATATTAACACGACAACACAGTCACATGTCATTGCCTCCCAAGGTACAAATACAAACATTCCCCTTGTACAAACCCAACAATTCGCACAAGGTGGCCCAGTAACACAACCCACGGCTTCATTAATGCATCATAATGTTCATGGTCATCATATTCCCCAGATAATGACACACATGGCTGGGGGACACATCCCAACCTACTCATCTCACGTTCATACTCCCAACATGCACCCAATCCTAACTTTCAATATCAACTATCTACCAACTCATGTCACGTCCCCACATCATACCATATCGATCCGGCCCAGGTCTCCACGTCCTATTTTAGTCAACCTTACGCTAATCCAATCCAAGACTCCATGGCATATCTGGTCGAAGTCCCCATGTCACATCCTATACCGTCACATCCTAATCCAATCCAAGACTCCATGTCATATCCGGTCCAATTCTCCACGTCATACCCTTGTCCTTCACATGCTAGTCCAATGCAAGTACCCATGTCATATCCTAGTCCTTCACATACTAGTCTCGTCCAAGTCCCCACGTCTTCTCCTAATCCTTTTCAAATCACCCCCTCACAAGCCACATTTAGTCATGAAAATTCTATCATTACTCAAAATCAAATCCCATTTAATAAACTTGAGGATACATGTCAAAATGAAAGCCCAAAGCATGACATTATAGCGTCACCCTCATGTCAAGAACAAGGTAGTCCATCCCATGAACCTATTTTCGATTATATCATCCATGACAACCCCATCTTTGACCAAGACCCTACCATTGACCAAGAAGTCCAAATCCATGACAACCCCATCTTGGACAAAGACCCTACCATGGACCAAGAAATCCAAAATGATCCACTGCTTGACCTTTATGCCATTCATGATCAAACACTTGACACCCTATACAAGCCTCGACTATTGACACTTCCCACGATGAGACACTTGCCTCCATGGGACACATAGATGATATTCCTCCAGAACAAGAATCTTCCAGTAGGGACATGCTTGCATATGATCAAGTTATAGCTAAAATCATTGGACTCTATGACACTAAACATAATGATGGCTTCAACATTGCATTGGAAGCACCAATAGAATCATCTAAACCTGACATGTCACACGATCAGACCAAATATATCAGTCGGGTATATGTCCAACATGACAATGAAGCTAAGACACTTTATCAACTAGGGTCATCTATCTTTGTCAGAGCAGACTTTCTTGCAGACGAAAATATTGCAAGTGATAGTATCCACATACCTAATGATGGGTTAACATCTTTCTTTCAAAACAATAAATACCCCATCGCAAATAGAATCTGTCAAAGCATGAAATATCAAGGCAAAGGACTAGGCATACATGAGCAAGGCATTCTAGAACCAATACAGCTTCAGGAAAATTATAGACATAAAGGTCTTGGCTATTCCTCAATTAGTAAATCAAATGATGTCAGTGGTACCTCCTCGATACTGGAGGCAACTTTGTTAGATACAAACATCAAAATGGAGTCCATGAGAAATCCTTGTCATAAGGTTGTTTCCATCACGCCTTCCACCCACACCATAAACCGTCATTCTCAACATCTTAATCCTTCCTTTTGGAACCAACAAAGGAAAACGTCATACAAACCAAAAGATTAAAATCAACTGTCAAAGGCCATTGAATCAGACAAAAAGATGAGTGGACAAATGAAATTAAAATGGATCCCAAAGAAAGATGGATCAAACAAAGAAACCAAGTCAAATACAAAAGTCAATCATAATGTGGAGCCACAAGAGAAGAGGACTCCCACATACAACAAATGTCCACCCCCTTCAAAATGGTCATCAAACAAGGCATCTAAAACTATTAATTCCAAACACCATCCCTCCAAAATCCATCATCCACCATCCCAAGTTTGGAAAATAAAAAGTCATTCATCCAAATGTCCAAACAACCTTTCCACATCTACCATCATCTGTCATAATCCTACATCTCGCCTAAAGTCCAAAAATCCCATGTCACAAATCCGTCACATCATGGCAGCAACTCTTTACCACAAGGAATCTCATGGCACTCTATTGCGATGTGCATATTTTGATAAGGCCAACTCTAGTATCAGAAAGGATCACAATGATATCGATCAATTGTATACAAGTGTTATGATCCTGACAAGACAACTCCTTCAACAAGGTCATTATTGGCATATCATGGTACCAGTCTCTACATCGGCACTGTCAGTGGATTCATAATAGTCAGTGGTAATCTAAAGCATCTAGGATATCCACAATATCAAAAACACAAAAAAAAAATCAAAAATCAAAAAATCCTCACCCTGATGAAAACCTGGCAAACAGGTGTCTTGGTGACACCAAAAAAATTAAAAAGTCAAGAAAATAGTAAAGAGAAAAATTTCATCCAATGGTGAAAACCTGGCAAACAGGCGCCCTGGATAAGTACCATGATGAAAACTTGGCAAACATATATCATTGTAAAATAAATCGTCTATGTGGACTTTTACACTTGGGGGCAAGTCGTCTCATTTTCCCATGCCTTCCTCATGACATTGACATTCATCTAAGCCCTATCATTTCCACACATTTTTCCCACTTACCTCGGTCTTGACATAAAACTGACACACATAAATCATGCTTTGGGAAAACTCTTGACATGTCTATCCTCCGGTCATACACAATTCACGAAACTTCATGTCATTGACCATCATAGTCTTATTGTCCTTGTACAACATAGTCCTTAAAAATCATATGACAATTCCATTAGTCTCATGTCTCCCGTCTTTTACCAAGGCCGCCCCCTATCCTTTCATGCTTGTCACCTATCTTGACTTTCCCTTGTCAAATGGTCTAAGGATAATCATCGTCCCATCTAGTCCTAACCAAGTCATTCCAAATGCAATGATTCTAATCCATACAAGCACATTATCCAAAATTTTACTTGACTGTGTTCCTGGCCTGGTTGTAGACCTCCATACTTTCGTCACATTATCGTCATCATCCTCACATTGTTTCAGGATGTGTCATTCCCACGTCAAACAACGTTGTCATCACCTATCAATTGGTATTCAGCTTGACTGGGGGCACAATCATGTTTGTCCTTGGATTCTCATGGATAGGCATCAGTCATATGCATTTGTCACGATCCTCTTAAATGTCAAAATCTAAAAAAATCATAAAATGACAAAAAGACAAAAACATCATAAAATGTCCTGAAGAAAGACAAAAACATCATAAAATGTCTTGAAAAAAGACCAAAAACATCATAAAATGTCCTGAAGAAAGGCCTAAAAATCATAAAACATCCTAAAGAAAAACACAAAAACATCCAAATCAATGTCAAAATCTTAAAAATGGAGTCAAAGTCAGTCATGTCAGTCAGTGCATGTCATAGTCGAACTACGTTGTCTCTGTGTATTTGCTATGTAGGCAAGGCTATCGGTCGATGAGTCCCCGAGACATTAGGTCAGTCCTTTTAGGTTGGTCCAGATAAAATCATGGCATTTGTCACAATCATCACATCAGTCAAATAAGTCAGATGTAGTCAAACTCAGACACAAGATAGTCATTCAAAATGTCAATGTCAAAATTGGTCAAAATCAGATAGTATAGTCCAATCAATCATACAGAGTTTGCCAAAACATATTAGTCAAAATAATTTCAGTCTCGTCACTCTTTGGTCCTCTTCAATATGTGTCCTTCTTGGATTTGGACCTCATCAAAATGTCCTTTTCCTTTTTTAGGATGTGTCCTTCCTGACAATAGGCCCCGTCAAACTGTCAACACTGTCAAATTGGCAAAACTCTTAAACTGTCAAAACTGTCAAACCGACAAGAAATCAATCTTTGGCAAACAAAATAAAATGGTTGTTAATCTTTCTGGTCTATCTTGTCTTATCTTTTGACTATCTTGGCTATTTTGTCTTATATTTTTACTGTTTTATTTTTTTGGTCATGTTACTAGCTACCTCGAGGATGTCCCATGAAGGATTTAGAGGTGCGATGACATATCTTGGCCTATTTTATTTTCTTTGACTGCTGTCTGTGGAGTGTCTTGACAAAAATACTAGGGCAACATGACCCTTAGTATGAGTTAGGACATTCCTTGTCTGTGACTATCTGTTTTTCAAGTGGATGACCTTGCACACCTTGGTCTATGTCATACCATTTTGTTTGTTGTCCATTTGTGTCATTTTTACCACCCAATGATGATTAAGAGCAATAAATATTAAAGTCCTATGGTCAGGCTTTGAAGGATTTGGTCTAGGAACTAACATGCATTTCCTTTTATCTTATCATCTTCTCTCACCCATTTCATATAGGCATTTCATCCATATCATCATCCATGTCTTTTGCACTAACATTTCTTTTTCTCTTCATATTCTAGTCTTCTCATTAATTTTGAGAGCACACCCATGTTCTTGGAACCTGTCTTTCCTCTTGAGGGGGCATATCGTAACCCTCCTCGTCATTCTTCCTCATCTTATTTTGCACTGGGGCATATTCTGGGCTTATTTTCTTTGTCACAACATGACATGCTACATTATGACAAAGAGGGGCAAAATGTAGACACCTAAAAATGACCTAGGCCTGCAAGCTTCATTTTTACCACTTTCGTCCTAACATAATTGTGACATTTAATTATGTCCTTGATCCACATTTGACTATTGATTAAATAATTCATAATTATTTAATTAATTCATGCCCTTTCATTCTTCATGATTATTAAATGAATAAATTTTATTTATTTATTAAATACGTCATTAATTGTCTAAGTCTTCCTCCAATTAAATAAATTTCTAAATTTGTTTAATTATCTTTATTCATTAATTCTTCCTGATTATTAAATAAATAAATTACATTTATTTATTTAATATGTCACTAACTGTCATAATTAAATGAACTAAACAATTTATTTAATTATTGGTCTTATTTGCTAAATTAAATAATTATCATTAATTATTTAATTGTCAAAATTAATATTCCTCTCGTTTTAAATAAATTAAATTATTTAAAATGTCATTTCATTCTTAACTGTCAGTTCATTATGGTAAATAATTCGAAAACTGATTATTTACTATTTCTCAAAATTCACATTTGGAATTAATTTAATTCCAAATTGGTAACTTTCCGCCAAGAGTCAAGTAATCGGGCAGGTTCTCGACCCTTCCAAAATTGATCTTCAGTCTGGTCTTTGTCTTATTCATTTTCAAAAATCTTTATTTTCAAAAATATTTCTTCATTTATTCTCCACCGTCGATCTGATTCTCTGAGATAATATCTTGACAGTTCAATTAATGAATTTTCCCTAACCCTAATTAGGGATTCGCAGATTTAATCTGGACCTCTGGTTTTAGGTTTTGGTGAGAATGCAATCTCACCTGTCCATTCAAAATGGCATTTTCTATAAAATGCCATTTTCCTCTCACTTTTGGATGACACACACATTTTATAAGTAGATGTATTATAAGCATTGCATACTTACTTGCACACTTAGGCTTCTCATTGCAATTATTGTCTTTATTTGATCAAGTCTTAGCATGTTTAGGCATTGGCAATCATAGTCATAGGCATAGGCATTAGGCATATCCAAAATCCTTCAAAGCTTGGTGTAGGAAATAGACATCTATTTGCAAATTGCTCGCACGACAAATCTGAGGGCAACACGTCAACCAACAAGTAAGAAGGTACTATGGAGGTAATCATGGAGAATTCAATTTACAGGTATAATTGTTTAATTTCCTTTGTACTGGATAGGTCTTTGGGTTTTTCTGTCATTCATTGAATTTATTGCTAACACCATTTAATCAAAACCTAAAAGAAATCCTCAGTTACAGAAAGTAGTGGAAGGAAGAAGCTTGAAAGTCTCAAATGGTGTTGTGGTACCAAGAATGTGATGTAGGAAGAAAAACCAACAACTTGCAACCAAGAATGAGTAATAATTGAGCAAGAGAGAGTGGAGTGAGTGAAGAGATGCAAGAAGAAGTGAAAGAATGCGAGTTGATGGATTTGAAGTAGCAAAAGGGAGGAAAAAGACCCATTTTTCATCAATCAAGGAAGCAAGAGACGTTATGCTTCATGACCAATGGATATGTGTAACGCCTCTATAGATTCCAGAGGTAGGAATCTTATCAAGATGACAGGGCGACCCGTGGATGTCTATGCGATGTGCGTGCGTCCTCAGAAAATATTCCTCCACCAACACAAAAAGATGCGGCTAGGTGGAATGAGTGAGGTGGTGGTGGTGAAATTGCATGATCAAATATACATTTTCTAAGGTAGGTGAAATTCAATGGGGAATTTTCCTAGCGGTGCAAATTTTCTCCATTACAGGTCTAAAGATAGAGGGAGGTGACAATTTGGTACAACACATAAGTAAGTTCAATATTTTTTGAGAAAAATAAGTGAGAATAAATGTGAAAGTAAATTATGTTGATGCCAAAGATATTTTGTTAAATAATATGCTTGTTAGCTAGCCATTTATTGTATTCACATTAATTAAAATTAATTTGAACCTAAAAAAATATCTTCATTAATTGATGAAGAGAACCAATCTAAGAAAGTGATAAGGAAAATTTCATACTAGACTTATACAAAACAAGCTCATTAATTCTTCCAAAAAAAAATCAAAATTCTCAAAGTACATGACCATAAAGGATTACATAAGCATGTTGTTTTTGCAAAAAAAATATTTCATGTAATGGTGGATTATATACAAGGAGAAAAAGACCAAATAGATGAAAATATGAACAAAGTTAAAGAATTGGAAAAAAGTGAAAACAACCAAATAGATGAAAATATGAATAAAGTTAAAGATTTGGTGAGGTCGGGTCCCACTTGAGGGGTAACCAAGTGAGGTACAATCCCACTTGAGGAGTAGTCAAGGTGAGATTTAGTTCACTTGAGGATGAAGTAGTGAAGTTCATTCTGGAACTATCATATTTTGTGAGTATAGTGGGTTTTGTGTATTTTTATAGGTATGTCTATGCTATGTGGTCAATGGTAGAGTGTTTATCTATTAGTAACAAAGCCATTTTCTATTGTAGAGGCATAATGAGACCACTCCCACTATTAATTGTAAGTTTATCAAGTTGAGGGGATGTCTCAATTCACATATGAAGTTTTTCTTTCTGAATATTAGAATTATAAGTAATAATGGAGTTGAATGAAGGAAACAATATCCACAAGTTTGATATTTAAAAAGGGTGTTAGAAGTTGAATATAAAAATCATGTTATAGTTTATTTTATATAATTAGTTTTGTTAATTGGTTTCACCCATATGCCTACAATACCACTATATTGTTAGATTTAATTATACAAATACCTCTCATAATATATCTTGTGTAGAAAAATATTTCCAATATTCACATATATTTATTAATTTAAAAGTATAAATGGTTGGAAAAGTATTTTAAAGTCATGTCAACTCTTTATAAGAATGGTTTTCGTCCAAATAATTATTATCATACTAGTTTTTGTATTTCATGGGTAAAAACTTTTTAAATGTTCACATGTCAAGAAAACCAAAAAAATGTAATAAAGTACCTATCAATATCAAAATATATAAAATTTAGACAATCATTTTCTCTTAATTATTTTAATAAATCTATTTTGACATTGCTTTCACAATAAATTATTCTTAATTAATCAATATGCATCTTCCAAAATTAATAAATATATGTTAAAAAAATACAAATTAATTTTTCAAAATTTTAAAAATATTAACATCACTTATTGAGTTAATAAAAATCAAAATTTTAAATTTGATAGTGGAAAGTTCCATTATTATAAAAAAAATATGTACCAAATTTGAATGCATACTATAATTAGCTTACATATATTAAATATTAATATATATAAAATACATTGATAGTTATCATTATCGAGGCACCTATTGCACTCTAAAAAATTATTGAATATGTGAGAAGCATATGAAACGTAACAATTATTTAAATTATGGTGTGAAATTTGAAGAATCCATGTGGGTAGGTCAAATGAATTTTAAATTTACTACAACTCATTAGAAACATTTGAAATGTATCATAATTGTGTTACATAAGGAACATTTATCTTTACAATTTGAAATTTTTGTCCATTAAATTTACTACAACTTATTAGAAACATTTGAAAAGTATCATAATTGTGTTACATAAGGAACATTTATCTTTACAATTTGAAATCTTCTTGTTAAGAGTAAAAACCTATATGAATCAAATTCTAAAACTTTAAAAATTATACATTATTTTTTGATTGATATTATTGGAAGACTCAAAATCTCTTCTCTATTTAATTTGGAGCATCTTCATTTCAAATAATCTATGTCCTAAGCGTGAAATTTCACTTTGTCATCCCCTTATTCCTCTTCTTCTTTTTATGCAAGCTTCTTTTGATATACACTTTCCTCCACATACCCCTACTGATTTCTATTTTTTTCTCAACATGCACGTCTACATTAGTAGGAGACAAAACAAAAGAGCATCCAACAAGTTGATTATTAAGGTGTAGCATTCTTCCACCAAGTTGAGCACTTTGAAGGCCTTTCTAGATTTGTACATTCCATTGATGTTTCAACCCTTATAAAAATCCCAATTATAAAATGACTATTTCGTAACCACTTGAACCATAAAAAAAAAAAAAAAATTTTAAGGGAGACACTTAGATCCAATTCCATTAAAATTTATGTTAATGTAGTTAATGTGTAGCTTTCATTTTTAGAAGCCAAAATGAAGAATGAAATATGTTTCAATCTTATCAAATAGAAGATATCTTTATTTTTTTCCCTCCAATTTTTTTTTTTTTTTAATGTTATTCAATAAAGAGTACGATTTTTTATAAAAACTATGATTTGTTGAAAAGGTTTTAGAAACTGTTATGCAGATCCAATTGGCATAGAAAAACCCAAATTCCATAGCCTTCATACTGTCCTCCCTACCTGTGCTAAAATAGGAGGTTTGAAATAGAATATAAACATCTGTTGAACCACAAATGATAGAGGAATTTTGTCAAACGTAGTTGCAATTATCGTGGTAGATATGTCTCCAATAAAAAAAAGGCTTTTTAAGTCCTAACTTGGAATAATTGTGTGCAAAATGCAAAGCTAATGAAGACCACACTCAACCCATTATGATCAAATGTGATGTTGTTCCTTCAAATACTATCAAATTGTCAAATTTTGTGCAAAATTGGTTTGGAGACGTAGCCAAAATTACTACAGACATGAGCAAAAATGCCCAAAAGACAAATTTGTAGGGCAAAATTTGTGAATTATTGTTGATTATTTGATTGTTTTTATTGATTGACCAATTAAATGGAAATAATGACATATTTTTGGAAAAAATTAGCTGTAGGGGAGAGTATAGGAAAGAAACATGAACATTTGACAAAATGTCCCAAAATAAATCTAAATAAATGACATTTCCTTGTGCAAATAGATACAAATGTTTGCATTGAAGTCTTGGTACTTTAGCTACCCTTGTGGGATGAAGCACCTATAGTTGTCCAACTAATGCTCAAGCTTGAATTATAGGTAGTTGGATCCCTAAACAACAAGCATCCACCCCATGGCATAGGAATGGTGCATCACCCGCATGCCCTTGCCAAAAACTATCCTCTTTGGTAGCACATTGTCATGGAGGGCATGCTTTGGAGTTGATGGGAACCAGTGGGTAGAGGTGCATGGATTGAAAAATTGCAACGTGCAAGTAATGCATGCTCTTCAACTCTTCATAAGAGAATGAAATTCTAGTTCTATTTTCTCTTGACATGACTTCATTATAGATGTTTTCTTCAACCTATAGGTGTGAGGAGAGGAGCCAAAAGAAGCCAATGATGACGTCAAACCAGAATAAGCTAATGAGACGAGCCAGGTGAGTGCGAACAAGGTGGTGTACAACAAACATGTAGGTAAAGATAACCCACAACATTACACAACCTATAGATCCAATCAATATAACATGCAAACCCACAATCACACTGGAAACTGCAATACTAAGATCTCAAAGAGAATAGTGATGTAGAAAACATGACTCAAGCACCATATCATACACAAATACGATTCGCCAAATAGGTCCACAACTTGAGAACCATAGTCTAGGAACCCACTGAGCATTACCACATAAATGTTGAGTGACTAATCATGTACCAACACCGCCATGCAAAAAAAGTATCTCAACTTCTCATACCATGCACAAAGCATGCATGCAAAATGTAACTATCTCATCTAGTAACACCCCAAGAGTCAGGGTCTAGAAAATAGCTTAACCACAACTCCACAAAATCACAAGTTTTATCTAGACCATGTAAAACTTGCAAAATGACTGTGTTTGAAAAACACCCATGCACATCCACACCCACTTCACAACTAGAAGAATCAAAAGTCTGAGACAAAAAACCACCATAATGGTTAAAATAGAATAATGGATTATCATAAATGAGCATAACCATATATTTTTATGAAAATCTATAAAACCCTCATATCCAAGGAAGATGAATTCGAACAATGCAAGTGCAAAGCATCCATTAAAATAAAAGTTAGTTTAGGAACTCTAGGCCTGTTTTAGGCCAACTCCACAACCACCAACATGCACATGCATCCAAGGGAGATAAGCTATTACAAAAGCTTGCAGATCATTCAATGATCAACTCCATAGTGTACGTGCAATCAAGGTAACAAAAAATAATGCCTTCTAATACCAAGAGAAAGAACCCAACATAAGCACATTTCTCCATGGCTAAATAACAACCCAATCTTCTCCATATCATCAAGGAGCCTCTCACATAGACACTCAACATGAAAGCTTTGTTGCAACACAACCACAAAGCAAAAAATACCACCCCATGCATTAGGATTATTCCATTGTCAACTATGAGCTTTAGATCGCATCATTTCAATATGACCAACTTCATTTTCTTCATCTTCACCATCCTTTAAGCTACATGTTGTCTCTTGAAACTAAAAAAAAAGAAAACAACTTCCACTCAGCAAAGCATCAATCTTCAGTCGATTCCTTTAGATTTCCTCAAGCTTGCTAGACTAAGAAATCTTTACAAAAGGAATACCCAAAACCAGAAACACCAGGAATTTCTACATGAAAATAATAGAAGAAATCTCTAATACCATTTGAAGGGAAATTTGTTTCATCTCAGAATGGGCATTTGAGATTAGTAGGTGTCTTCGATAACATTCATTTCTTTAGATTTCCTCAAAAACATGTACTACTATGCCATAAAGCAGAATCATACATAGTTTATTTCCCACCATTAACCCCTAAAGGAAATTTTATGCAATTTTAGATCTTTCAAGATCAACGAATTTCAATAATAGGCATTAAATAGATTCTACAAACAAAATCATTAAACATGAAAGATGGAACAAAAGACATGAACACAAAAAATTATGTGGGGAAAAACCTTTCAGGTAAAAAACCCCACACTCAAAAATCATAGATCCATTGTATTATTTAGCAACCAAATAAATAGTTACAATATAGTGCAGTCTCTATGCCTTTACATGAAGATTTACATCTTGTTCCATCTGGAGAAAATCCACCAACATAACCCTTCTAGATTCAATCTCATTTCATCTCTTCTCTCTCCCTTAGTCATTCCAATGCACCACTACATTCAATAAAAACTTCTCAAGCGTCACCATAAACTCGACGTTCCAACTTCCATTCCAAACAATTGATCAGAAACTGACTCAACCATCATTACATTCTACCTCCATTGAAGTCTCATGGAACATTGAAGAGAATTCAATCCTTGTCTCTCTGAAACCTTATTGACACCCTGATATGCCTCTGACTTGCATCTTTAGGACCCACCAGGTACTTCGTCCTCCACAAGATCTAAACACAATTTGATCTTTGTCATTCCCCATTCCCTTGCTAGGTATAAAATAGGTCCCACCACAGGTGCCATGGGCTAGAGAGCATCATCAGATCAGCTAGATTATAGTTGTTACCATCACTGTAATTTGGTCCCACCTCATCTGCATGTCAAAGGGACTATTATCTATGTCCTAAAAAAATCCAAATGTTCCTTTGATGAAGAGACCCTTCCTTCTATTAGGATATTGTTACCAGATTTTCACTTATAGCTCAATCAAGTAGAGCTTGTTGATTTTAAATTGAGAAAGAGGTACATTTAAATCATTCTTACATTACATTCAAATGCATAAATGAAATAATAAAAAAATATTGCATTTTACAAATTACTGCATTCATACATATGCATGTAACATAAGAAAGATTCAAATCTATCTTTTCTGAACAAAGTAATCTTTATTGAATGTATAAGTGTACATTATCTCACACCAGCCGTGAGATTGACTTAACTTATTCTATACAAATAAAGAAAAGAATATACATGAATAAGTAAAAGAATGTGCATATAAAGAAGGGAACCAATCATTTACTATGAATGACTGGTTCTAATGTGTCATCTAGTCCTGTTGCTGTCCTGAGTTGCATCTATCCCCCCTAGTTTCATGTTGCTCCTAGTTCCTACATTTGACATAAGCAATGATGTTAGAGCTATGCTCTAAGTAATGAAAAGTTCCCAACCTTACATTAAAAAACATCTAGATACACATATAAATTGATCTTCAAAATGCATTAAACAAGCATGCATACTTTAGGTGTTCTGGAGAATCATTAAAGTCATCAAACACACCTAAAAAATGCCATGTTTTTTCTAACTTGTTTGCTTCATGTGAAGATACAGGAAAAGTAATGTTCCTGATTTGTTTCCTCAAATTACAACATATGGGTTAAAATGTGGCTCCCACAAGGGTTGAGCTTGACATGCTGAGTTATCAAATAATGAGCTCATTCGAGCTTATTTAATAGGGAAATGCAATCTTAAAAGTCATCATATCAACAAGATTATGCAATGATGGTGAATGGGAATACATAAAATGTTTCATTTACATCATGCTTTACATCATTCATTGTTGTCATATTTAACATCATTCTTGCTGAAAACAATCATCATGAACAATGTACAATGCTTAGTGAAGCAACATAGGCAAACAATGAAGAAGTTCATCTCTTGTGACTGTCAATCACACATCATCCATGGCGGTGAGTTATGGGTCACTGTCATAAGTGACATGTGATTAACAAGCATGAATAAAAAATCTGAAGCTATTAATATGAATGCAAGAAGGGTAGATAGTTTTATTAACAACTTGGTATAGCTATAGCTTGGTCAAATAAAGTAGCCCCATGAGCTATACAAGTTTTTGAACATGAAGGTCAGTCATGAAGATTAATCCCACTCATGAAACTCTAAAAGGCATTGCAATAGGAGAAAAAAATTCTTCCTTCACTCATGAAACCTGACAAAGTTATGATACAATAATTAAGTGAAGATGTAGAAAATAGTATGCAAGATTCAATGCATTTGGTTTTATGAGGATAGTTTGTATTGCTTGGGAATGGCACATCTGTGTAGACTGCAAATTTTCCATGGGAATCAAAAGGGTATTTTGGATGAATTTGAGTAAAGGACAACATGTGATATAGTTGCAAATAATTATTGCTATGAAGAGCAAAATCAAAGTAGTAGACTACCATTACAAAGAAAAGAAGCAACACAATACAAAATATAGTGCTTTAGTGCATTCATATTTATACTTGCATCTTTTAGTTCTAAGGATTTAATGTCAAGCCTTGAATCATGATAATAGAGTCTTAGACAACATGAAAGAAAATAGAGCAAATTCTAGGGGGTTCTGTCAAATAAACAAACTCAAATTTCTTCAGAAATGTATAACTCGCTGCCATGAATAGAAGGATCTTTTTTTCCTATTTTTTAGAATAAAGCAAAGAAAATACTAGAATATAAAATGGAAATCTCAAGCTATGATTTTTTGGAGCAAAGCATAATTTTGAGCTTTTAAGCTACTGTTCATCACAAAATATAAGCAAGTGCTGGTAAGCCCGTCATTTCTTCATCATCCTACAAGTTATGAGTTTCAAGAAAATGGTTTTCTTGCCAACAGATGAGAAACCCATTTGGGTTTTATTTTTCTCATAAAATACAAAGGAAAAGAATGAAAAATGAAGTATTTGTGAAGACCTAAAAATAAGAACAAACTCCAATGGTCGTGGCCTTGAAGGCCACGAATCAACAAAAATAAAGGCTATTATTCATTTATTTTGCTTGAAAACTTACCAGTTTTCCCATTGAGAGATAAATGGATTTTTGAAGAAGAGACATTATGGCCTCGATATTGCCATGGGAATCTTTTACAAAGCTCCTATCAAAACCCTTCATGTTGGTTGGCACTTAGCTTCTTCGTGAAGCTTCTTCACAAAGTGAAATCTGTTTCACATTTTTGCTCCTTTTACTTTAGGGTTGAAACCCTAATCAATGTCGATATAACTTTAGACTTCTCTTTTGCTTAAGTTTTAAAATATAATGCAAAGGCTATTATCACCGTGGGTTTATAATTTATGTCTTATGCCTTTTTCTTGCTTTTGCCTTGTAATTTAGGCATGAAATGTGTATTTGACTTAGCAATTCCTATTGCTTAGGGGTCTTGACCGAATACATGGAGTTTCCTTTATTTTTGCATTCGTTTACATTATAAATGCTTAAATTTAAGTGATATTTTATAAATCACTTAGATTTTAAAGAATTATCTTTAAATGCAAATCTTATAACCTTGTGTCAAGATATGACCAAGTCATGAGAAAAATGTGGATTTAGTTTGATGACATGCCAAGAATATTGGGGAGTTGAGGCAATTTGAAAACATATGCCAAAGTTATAGGATTTAGTCTTGACTCAATTATGAGCTTTAGAGAGCATCTTGGAAGCTTTTTGAGGTGTCTTAATGTTGGACTTGGGTCAAATTTGACCTTTTTCTCCATTTTGAGCTCTTTTGGATGAGATCTAGAAGCTAGATTTGTGGGTTTATTGTTGCATCCGACCCAAGATGCTTCTAGTTCCTTTTTTGATGGAACCACTTGATGTTGGTTATTTAACCACTTTTGTAATTCATTTGACAATTAGTTCTTGATATTCATTTTTGTATTTAGTGACTGTTTAGTCCTTTGGAAGAATTTTTACAGAATTTTGTAACTCTTTGGATATGGAATACAACAAAGACCTTGGATTATTTTGGTGATGAAATTATTTCCTTCTTGTTCTTGTAGCTTTGTGCATGCTAGTGATTGAGCAAGTTAATTATGAGATTTTCATAATTTTCTTTTAGCTTTGTCTCATAGTTTATGCCTTTTCTACAATTAGAGAATCGATGCAGGTTGCTAATTGTGTCATAAGATTGCTTATAGTTTATAATTTTGAAGTTTTTCTTCCTTTTGTTAATTACTGTGATTGACCTTTTGGTAAAATATTTATGTAGAGATTCACTATAACAGGTTGTGTAAACATAGTATCTATCAATTTGAACCAAGTGTAAACATGCTAAGTTCTCATTATTCTTATTAGTTTAGTGTATCACCATAGAGATACTTTCATTTTTAGCTTTTCTTTTCCAAGCATTCCTTTTCCCTTTTCCTTTCAAAATTAGTAGTTTTAGGGTAATATTACCAGTTAGGAAGTTGTCCTATCTAGAGATTCACTTCAATCATTAGGTTCCCCACAACCTAGAAGTGTTTCCATGTTTCTCTAGCTAACTGAGTTTCACAACTCAGTTCAGGTGCAAGCTTAGGAGATAACAATTTTGGCACGCCTGGTGGGACATGTCCATTAATGCATTTTGTTGGTTTGATGTGCAACCACTAATTTTTAGGCCTTTTGAGAGGTTATTCAAGCATATTTGGTGACTCTATGAAGTGAAATAATAGTAAATCTAGTGTTGTTGCAACACATGAGAAGGATACAAACAAGGAGTTAAAATATTTTGAGTTTTAGAAGCTGTCACCACCCAGAAGATTAGGCAGAACAACGAAAAGAACTCCTCCATTGGAGAGAGTTCAGTTGACACCACCTGGTGTTAGGCAAGAATTTTTCTTCTCGCCACCGAGGACAAGAGGTAGATCATCAAGGAGGTAGAGTTAGACTTGTTCTGCTTCACCAAGTCTTAGAACAACAAAATTGCCTTCAAGCAACCCAAAGAAAGTTAGATCTGTTGCTTTTTTAGGTGTTTCACTTACATTATCAAGTTCTGTTGTTTCTACAAGCTTAATTTTTGTTGTTCAAACTCAGATCAATCCATCTTAGCCACCTCCAATGGCTATAAATCAACCATTTGTGCCGTTTAATGGATTCAATCAATTAAACTTGGTGCAACATAATTATATATCGATGGTTACCTTAAAGAACTTACCAATTTTCACTGGGGAGGATCAGACCACTCGTATTGAGCACATACAAAATGTAGCCTCATTATGTGGAGTTCATCACATAACACAGGAGGATGTAGCTTTTAGGTTACTTGCTGCATCGTTTAAAGGTAAGGCTTTGCAGTGTTTTAGGGGTCTGCAAGTTGGGTCCATTACAACCTGGGATGAACTAGGAGATAAATTACACAAGTAGTTCCATGAAAAATTTGATCACTTGTCCTTGGTGGAACAACTAACAAAAATAAAGAGAGTTCCTTAGGAGTAGATGTCTAATTTCAACTTTTGTTTTTAGAGGACTTGGGACAGAATTCCTACCACAGTTAGACCTTCTCCTGAATATGCCTTCTTATACTATCTAAGAGCTCTTAACAATGACATATCAGTTATGATACAGTCAATGGGAGGAGTGTCTTTAACAAATGCATATGAGATTGCAATTAGAGCATAAAACAACTTAATACAGGCTGGAAAGATAGCTCTCAGGCCACCAATGCTGATTTTTCCATAAATTCAACCTAATATGCCTCTACAAATACCACATTTTGCACCTTTTCCCATAGTACTAGTGTTAACTAGCTATTGTCAATCAAGAAAATGTTGTTCCAAGCTCGTCTCAAGAGCTACAAGAGATCAAAAGTTTGCTTCAAAATTTTGGTAATAAGTTGGCAAGCTTAGAGAAGCAACAATCATATAACAAACCTTATCAACAACAAAATTAGGCTACAAATCAGCCTTGTCAAGGTCATCAATAGCAGTACCAAGGCAATAGAAAATAATACCAAGGTAACTACCAAGGTCCAAGGTAGAACATTAATACAAGGCCTTTTCAGGCATACAATCCAACACTCATTAGTGCAACTAGGGATCTTGTCCCTGTTCAAAATAACCTTGCTATTGATTATGAGTGGTGTTATCCGTGCAACCATCCACACAATCAAGCCACATGCTCTAATGGAGTTATAAATCAAGCATTAATGGTACATAATACTTCAAGCTCATAGCATAAAATACCTAATTATGGAGCTCCACAACAACATGAGCAACCTACAAGTGATGCTACTCTGCTTAACTGGTAGGGAGAGGGATTTTGTGGAGTTAATGTAGATAATTCTCCAGTTGCTGCAAATACAAGAGAAAAGAAAAGAACCTTTGAACTTGAGCAAGAAACTAATAAAGAAAAATCAACAGCTGTAGAACCATCTACATCAGAAGTACCTCACATTTTGTAGAGGAATCATCAAGTTGTTGCCAAGGAGCAACCACACCTATAAGTAGATCATGCTGGTGTAAAGACCCATCAAAAGGTAAATTCAGTTGTTCCTTTTAACATCATTGAAAACATGAAAAATATGAATGTAACGATGTCAATGTGGGATTCATTAGCTATCCTAGGTCAAAATGACATGTCATAGTTAGCTCTGTTTGATTTGAAAGTGTTTAATGAGCCATCAGTAGGTCAGGTTAGAACTATTTTAACAAATGATCCTTAGGACAACAACTCACCAAGCAAAGAAACAAGTAAGGATGTCAAACCAACTCCATTTTATGTATATGTGATTATAGGTGATAAATTAGTTCGTAACTGTATGGTCAATAGTGGAGCTAGTAGCTCTGTGATGCCAAAGAAAATTGCAAATAAACTTGGACTAAAATATTAGCCTCTAGAGAGGGGATTCATTTAGTTAGATGGAACCTTAGTTAATACCTTAGGTGTCATCAAAGGCTTGAGTCTTACACTTCATGCTTGTCCAAATTTTTCAGTTCCCTAAGACATATGTGTCATAGATCTACCACCTTTCTTTTCCTTGTTTCTTTCAAGAGATTTACAACTAAAATAGGAGGTTATGTTTCTGCTGATTGGTCACATATGTTATTTAGAATGCAATATGGAACTAAGGTTACCATAAAGTCTGAAAAGTTGGCCAAGGATCACATAGAGCCTTATAATCCAAGTGTGATTAATGTTGTTCTAAGTGTTGCAGACACAAATTGTGCTGTTCTTAGTGACAGTGAACTTGTTGCTGCTCAAGAGCTACAATTTGAGAGTGTACCTGATGTTTTGTTACATGAATGGGCAGCAAAAAATGTAGTGGATAATCCTAGTGATCATATACAAGATGATGGTATGGGTATTTATGTGCTACATGAACCTGATATAGAGGTACCTAATCTTGAGAAGAGTGTAGATCAATTGCTAAAGCAACAAGATGAACTTTGGGAGATGTATTTTAATGGTTCCAAAAGTAAAAATGGAGATGGTGGGGGTGCAATGCTTGTGTCCCCATAAGGTGATAAGTATTTTTCAGCCTTCCATTTTTCTTTCACATGCTCTAATAATACTGTTGAGTATGAGGGACTTATTCAAGGTCTTGAATGGGCAAGGAAGAGAGGAATAAACTGCCTAAAGGTCTATAGAGATAGTGAGTTAATTTTTAATCAGGTAAGAGGTCTGAGTGTTGCTAAGAATGATTCCTTAAAGTCATATAGAAATAGGGTCTGGGATATAATTGAAGAGTTTAGTGCTTTTAATTTGGTTTCCATTCCTAGAAATCAAAACAAATATGCAGACAGACTTGCTACCATTGGTGCACAGTTTGATATCCCCAATGATATCAAGAAGGAGAAGGTACAATAGTATGTCAAAGTAGTAATCAGACCTTCCATTCCAGATAAAAATGTTCACTCACAAGTATTTGACAGTGATGAGTAGATTTTATCTTTCTTGCTTGAAGAGGATCAATTTTTTGTAGTAAATCAAGAGAAATTAAAATGACAGTATGATGATTAGATCATACAACTAAAGACAAACAAGTTACCCAAGGGTTTAGTTACCTTGGAGTCTATTTTCAACACCGATGATCAACTTAAGAAAAGTAAAATCAACATTCAAGTTAAAGAGGAGCATTATGAAGAGCTGGAAATCTTTAAAGGTAATCCCCTTAAGATAGGAAATTTTTTCTCACAAGAGGATAGGAAGGCTTTTATTACCATGTGCCAAGAGTTCCATGATGTTTTTGCATGGCAATATTTAGACTTGAAAGGTTTTGATCCTATAATTGCTCAACATACAATAGAATTAGAACCTGATGCTAAGCCTATTAGACAGAAGCAGAGACCTTTGAACCCAAAGCTTGAGCCTTTAATGATTAAAAAATTGACTAAGTTAGTTGAGGGGGTTATTATATTTCAAATCAAACACACCTCTTAGGTTTCTAACCTTGTTCCAGTTAGAAAGAAAAATGGGGAGATAAGATTATGTGTAGATTTTAGAGATCTTAATAGAGCATCTTTAAAAGATCATTACCCATTACCCTCCATGGAACATATTCTTCAATCTATTGCTGGTTCAGAGAGATTTTCTCTTCTTAATGGTTATTCTAGTTATAACCAGATTTTAGTTAAGGAAGAGCACCAAAATAAGACAACATTTACAACAAAGTGGGGCACTATGGCCTATGAGAGAATGCCTTTTGGTTTAGCTAACGTTGGTGCCACATTTCAGAAGGCCATGGATATGGCATTTCAGAGTCTAATTCAAAAGTTTTTACTTGTTTATCTATATGAAATAACAGTATATTCTAAAAATGCAGATGAACATTTATCACATCTCAAGCAAGTTTTTGAAAAGTGCAGAGAGTATGGTATATCTCTCAATCTGAAAAAGAGTATCTTTGTTGTCCATGAAGGTAAGCTATTAGGAAACATAGTGTCAAAGCAAGGAATTACTATTGACCCTAAGAGAGTCAAATCCATATTAGAGCTTCCTTTACCCAATCACAAGAAAGGGTTGCAGAGATTTTTAGGCAGAATTAATTTTCTAAGAAGGTTTATACCTGATATTGCAAATTTGTTACAACCTTTGATTGTCATGCTTAAGAAGAATGCAATTTTTAGTTGGACTAAGGAATCCAAACAAAACTTTGAAGCTATTAAGGAGAATTTAGCAACAAATTTTACATTGGTAAATCTAGATTTCTCAAAGGACTTCATTCTATATGCTTTTGGTAGCATAAGTTCAATTTCTGCCATGCTGGTTCAAAAAAATAATGATGGTTTAGAGCAGCCAATATATATTTTTAGTCAAGGTTTAGTTGATTATGTGTAGAGATATACATTTGTTGAGAAACATGTTCTTGGTATGATCAAAAGTTTAAAGAAATTTAAGCCTCTAATCTCCAACAACAAGATTCATCTTATGGTTGCACACCCTAGTGTGAAAGAATTTTTGCTAAGCAAAGACTTGAGTGAGAAAAGAGTAGGGTGGATCAAAAAAGTTATGGAGTTTGATGTTGACATCAAAATCACAAAGCTTATCAAAGGTAGAGGATTGTGTGAACAGTTAGCCTCAACTCTTGAAGATGAACAAAAATTAGAATCAAAGACTATTTTAGTCAACGATAATGAACCTCAGGGTGTTGCACCTATTATAAATGCAAGTTGGGTTCGAGATATGACCCATTTTCTACAAACTGGTGAATATCCACCTGCTTTAGATAGAGCTAAAAGAAGATATTTCAGGTTGCAGTCCATTCCATATGTCTTAGTTGATAATATTCTTTTTAGAAAATATTTGAATGGTGTTTTATTAAGGTGTTTTGAAAAAGGTCAGATTGAAAAAGTGCTTCATGTGTTTCATGATGGAACTTTAGGGTGAAATTTTTCCCCAAGAATGACTGGATGGAAAATTATGAGAGTTGGCTTTTATTGGCCAAGCTTGTTCAAAGATGCCCATGCTTGGGAAAGAAAGTGTGTTAAGTGTGCACTTTTTGCAGGAAAAGAGAGGCTGCCAACTTTGCCTTTGCATCCAATTCAAGTTGAGCAGCCCTTCATGAGATGGGGCATTTATTTTATTGGGCCAATAAATCCACCTTCCAGTGCTAGTCATAGGTGGGTACTTACAACAAATAATTACTTTACATGGTAGATAGAAGCAATAGCTTTGAAAGCAGCTAATGAGTCTTCTATTTTAAGATTTTATGAAGATATAGTAACTGGGTTTGGAATTCCTGAGTCCATAAGTTATGATAATTCTTTGGCTTTCGTTGGTTTAAGAGTGACTGATTAGGCTGTTAAAAATGAAATCCATTTGAATACATCTTCAAATTATTATCCTCAAGGTAATAGTTTGGCCAAAAGTACAAATAAAAATCTAATCAGGATCATTAAAAGAACCATGGAGGAGAATCAGAGAGTTTGGCACACAAAGTTGAAATCTGCACTATGGGTAGATAGAATAACTCCTAAGAGATATGTTGGAAATTATCCATATGTATTGGTTTATGGAAAAGAGGCAAGACTACCTTTATCTGTAAAGCTTCCAGCTCTTGATATTGTACATCAACTGGAGATGTTTGAAGAATAGGAACCAATGTTCGTTAGATATGTTGAACTCATGGAGCTTGAAGAAACAAGAGACAAGGCAATGAAGTCTTTGGAGTATCATCAACTCCAAACAAAGAGAGTCTTTGATAAAAGAGAAACCCCAAGAGTTTTTAGAGAATGTGATGTTGTGCTCAAGTGGGATGAATTAAAGAGCAGGCTAGGAAAACACACAAAATTTCACAACTTATGGAGTGGCTCATTTGTCATCATTGAATGTAAGGAGCACAATGTATTTTAGTTATCAAAGATGGATGGAGAAATATTTCCAATCCTAGTTAATGGGATTCACCTCAAACATTTTTTTAAGGTATGATCTACCTCTACACATACTAGGTTACGATTTATGCTTTCAATAAAGTGTTGCTGCACTTGTAGTTTAGTTGCAAGTTTAATTCCCTAAGTGATTTTTAGCATAGCTAGATAGTTTCATTTCTACTGTTTTGTTTTCAATAAATTCCAAGGTGTCATTCATAATATCAAGTTTGAGTTATGGAAGTTTTGAGTCTATTTTCTAAGTCATGAGCCTAGTTTCTGAGTGACTTCGTACCCAAGGATAGGTCTAGGCAACTAGTCAGAATGTTTAGTAGGAAAACATGCAACATATGTCACTAGAAATGTTACCAAATTTTCACTTATAGCTCAATCAAGTAGATCTTGTTGATTTCAAACTGAGAAAGAGTTACATTTAAATCATTCTTACATTACATTCAAATGCATAAATGAAATAATCCAAAAAGATTGCATTTTACAAATTACTGCATTCATACATATGCATGTAACATAAGAAAGATTCAAATCTATCTTTTCTGAACAAAGTAATCTTTATTGAATGTATAAGTGTACATTATCTCACACAAGCCGTGAGATTGACTTAACTTATTCAATACAGATAAAGAAAATAATATACATGAATAAGTAAAAGAATGTGCATATAAAGAAGGGAACCAATCATTTCCTGTGAATGACTGGTTCTGATGTGTCATCTAGTCCCGCTACTGTCCCGAGTTGCATCTATCCCTCCTAGTTTCATGTTGCTCCTAGTTCCTGCATTTGACATAAGCAATGATGTTAGAGCTATGCTCTAAGTAATGAAAATTTCCCAAGCTTATATGAACAAACACCTATACACATATAAATTGATCTTCAAAATGCATTAAACAAGCATGCATACTTTAGGTGTCCTGGAGAAACATTAAAGTCATCAAACACACCTAAAAAATGCCATGTTTTTTCTAACTTGTTTGCTTCATGTGTAGATACAGGAAAAGTAATGTTGTCGATTTGTTTCCTCAAGTTACAACATGTGGGTTAAAACGTGGCTCCCATAAGGGTTGAGCCTGGCATGCTAATTTATCAAATAATGAGCTCATTCAAGCTTATTTAAGAGGGAAATGCACTATTAAAAGTCATCATATCAACAATATTATGCAGTGATGGTGAATAGGAATACACAAAATGTTTCATTTACATCATGCTTTATATCATTTATTGTTGTCATATTTAACATCATTCTTGCTGAAAACAATCATCATGAAGAATGTATAATGCTTAGTGAAGCAACATAGGCAAACAATGAAGAAGTTCATCTCTTGTGACTGTCAATCACACATCATCTATGGCGGTGAGTTATGGGTCACTGTCATAAGTGACATGTGATTAACAAACATGAATAAAAAATATGAAGCTATCTTGACAAGAATGCAAGAAGGGTAGATAATCTTATTAACAACTTGGTATAGCTATAGCTTGGTCAAATAAAGTAGCCCCATGAGCTATACAAGTTTTTGAACATGAAGGACAATCATGAAGATTAAGCCTACTCATGAAACTCTAAAAGGCATTGCAATAGGAGAAAATAAATCTTCCTTCATTCATGAAACCTAACAAAGCTATGATACAATAATTAAGTGAAGATGTAGAAAACAATATGTAAGAGTCAATGCATTTGGTTTTATGAGGATAGTTTGTACTACTTGGGAATGGCACATTTGTGCAAACTACAAATTTTCCATGGGAATCAAAAGGGTATTTTGGATGAATTCGAGTGAAGGACAACATGTGATATAGTTGCAAATAATTATTGCTATGAAGAGCAAAATCAAAGCAGTAGACTACCATTACAAAGAAAAGAAGCAACACAATACAAAATATAGTGCTTTAGTGCATTCATATTTATACTTGCATCTTTTAGTTCTAAGGATTTAATGTCAAGCCTTGAATCATGATAACAAAGTATTAGACTACATGAAAGAAAATAGAGCAAATTTTGGGGGGTTCTATCAAATAAACAATCTCGAATTTCTTCAGAAATGTATAACCCGCTGCCATGAATAGAAGGATATTTTTTTTTCTATTTTCAGAATAAAGCAAAGAAAAGACTAGAATATAAAATGGAAATCTCAAGCTACGATTTTCTAGAGCAAAGCATAATTTTGAGCTTTTAAGCTACTGTCCATCACATAATATAAGCAAGTGCTAGTAATACTTCCATTTCTTCATCATCCAATAGGTTATGATTTTCAAGAAAATGGTTTTCTTGCCAACAGATGAGAAACCCATTTGGGTTTTATTTTTCTCATAAAATACAGAGGAAAAGAATGAAAAATGAAGTTTTTGTGAAGACCCAGAAATAAGAAAAAATCTAGTGGTTGTGGCCTTGAAGGCCATGAATCGACAAAAATGAAGGCTAATATTCATTTATTTTGCTTGAAAACTTATCAGTTTTCTCACTGAGAGATCAATGGATTTTTGAAGGAGAAGATCCATTATTGCCTTGATATCACCATGGGAATCTTTTACAGAGCTCCTGTCAAAACTCTTCATGTCGGCTAGCACTTAGCTTCTTCGTGAAGCTTCTTCACAAAGTGAAATGTGTTTCACATTTTCTCTCCTTTTACTTTAGGGTTGAAACCCTAATCAATGCCGATATAACTTTAGAAATCTTTTTCGCTTAAGTTTTAAAATATAATGCAAAGGCTATTATCACCGTGGGTTTAGACTTTATGTCTTATGCTTTTTTCTTGCTTTTGCCTTGTAATTTAGGCATGAAATGTGTATTTGACTTAGCAATTCCTATTGCTTAGGGGTCTTGACCGAATACATGGAGTTTCTTTATTTTTGCATTCTTTTACATTGTAAATTCTTAAATTTGAGTGATATTTTATAAATCACTTAGATTTTAAAGCATTGTCTTTAATTGCAAAACTTATAACCATATGTCAAGATATGACCAAGTCATGAGAAAAATGTGGATTTAGTTTGATGACATGCCAATAATATTGGGGAGTTGAGGTAGTTTGAAAACATATGCCAAAGTTATAGGAGTTATTTTTGACTCAATTATGAGCTTTGGAGAGCATCTTGGAAGCTTTTTGAGGTGTCATCGTGTTGGACTTGGTCAAATTTGACCTTTTTATCCATTTTGATCTCTTTTGGATGAGATCTAGAAGCTAGATTTGTGGGTTTATTGTTGCATCCAAACCAATATGCTTCTAGTTCCTTTTTTGATGGAAACACTTGATGTTGGTTATTTAACCACATTTGTAACTCAATTGATAGTTAGTTCTTGATATGCATTTCTGTATTTAGTGATTGTTTAGTCATTTGGCAGAATTTTTGCAGAATTTTGTAACTCTTTGGATATGGAATACAACACAGACCTTGGATTATTTTGGTGATGAAATTATTGACTTCTTGTTCTTGCAGCTTTGTGCATGTTAGTGATCGATCAAGTTAATTGTGAGATTTTCATAATTTCCTTTTGGATTTATCTCATAGTTTATGCCTTTTCTGCAATTAGAGAATCAATGCAGGTTGCTAATTGTTCAGAAGATTGCTTACAATTTATAATTTTGAAGTTTGTCTTCCTTTTGTTAATTACTATGATTGACCTTTTGGTAAAATATTTATGTAGAGATTCACTGTAACAGGTTGTTCAAACTTAGTTTCTATCAAATTGAACCAAGTGTAAACATGCTGAGTTCTCATTATTCTTATTAGTTTGGTGTATAACCATAGAGATACTTTCATTTTTAGCTTTTCTTTTTCAAGCATTCCTTTTCCCTTTTCCTTTCAAAATTAGTAGTTTTAGGGTAATATTACCAATTAGGAAGCTGTCCTATCTAGAGATTCAATTCAGTCATTAGGTTCCCCACAGCTTATATGTGTTTCCATGTTTCTCTAGCTAACTGAGTTTCACAACTTAGTTCAAGTGCAAGCTTAGGAGATAACAAATATCAAAGGGACTGCTTATTATGTCCCACTGATATGTGTTTGTCTTCCCGACAAAGCTTTACCACCAACTCATCATTCATATCATCTAAACATAATGGGACAGTTAGATCTATACCACACCACCAAAATTCGTCTCATAAGCTATCGTGGGACAAAAGGATATCCCACACTACCACAAGCCATCTCTTATCACCATCATAGGGTGGCAGGACGACCCACACACTCGCCAACCTCTCCATGGACCACCACAATAAGCCAAATGCTTCTCAAGGAGACTTATCACTCTATCCCGCTTACATGTGACTGTCAACCCGATGAAGCACTTAATGCCAATGTGTGGAGAGCTTATCAAGATGCTAAGAAGATTGGGTAGTAAGTCCCATTGACATGAGCTTGCCAACTTGATGAACGTAAAGCCTAAAATTGAAACCTTTTATGCTAGTAATATTGAGACATTTTTCTCAACACTATTTGTGTCATAAAAAAATGTATACTTGGACATTTTTTATGCTTATTTGAGTCTTTATTATGGATTTTGGCTTGATTTTTCCTAGATTTAATGTTGTAATGTGGTCAACACATTCACATTAGGTCTTGGACCCTTGTGAATCATTAAGAACTCTATGATGTCTTGTAAAAGTGTTGTGAAGTGTTATAACCCACTTTCACACTTTTCTAAGACCTTTTTATTATAATTCACCTAAATAACATCTTTTTATCACTTACCAAGCCTTATTTCAAAGTGTTGTAAAGAGTTGTAACAAACTTTCAAGCTTTTCTAGGATTGAAATCACTAATTTGACCCTTTCTTATGTTTAAATGACCCCTTAATGCACTTTCCGATCCTACTTAAGTGTGTTTGAGAGAATAATCCCGTTAAACATCATTAATTACATTTTAATTTCTGACACCCAGTAAAATTTCCTTGGTGGGACCAAGCCGCCACCTAGAGTGACTTAGTCCCACTAGGTACAAAAATCAAAATTATTTAAATTTCTGGCGGAATATTTTTCTCTTAACCTTAAGGTTGGCTTGTGATGTGTTATTTTTGGGAAATTTTATAAAATCAAGTATAAATAAAAGGTTTTCCTCTCATTTTCACCCCCATTCATCTAATTAATTAATTCATACATTAGCATACATTCATTATTCTCAAGCATTCTAGGCATTATCAAGTCTTCATTGGAGCATCTACTTGCATATCTTTAGATTTCTACATCAAGGGTTTGGTGAGTTGTAGAATTGCATTTTTTTCATTCATCATTCTCTTTCTATTTAATTTCATTTTCAAAGGTTTGATTACCAAATTGGGGTTTGACTAAGGAAAACCCCTATTCACTAACCCTTAACCCTTTTCCCCCTCTTTGCATGTGTGTTTTGCAGGTCTTGTACACAGATTTGTCAAAAAGAAAGGTGTTAAAAGGTGTTGTCATCTCTTCAAAGTAATTCAAGTCAAAAAAATCCCTAAGAGAAGTTTGGAGATCCTTTTTAGCCCGATTTCTACAGATTCATAATTAGACACCTATCAATAACCAAAGTGCAGTCTGAGAGCTATAGATTCTTGTCTTCAAATTATCGAAAGCTGAAGGTGGACTAAGTCACCATCAGCAATGAATTAGTCCCACTGGTAGGCCTGAAAAGTGATTTTTGTATTTCTGGATTCCCTTTTGGGTGAAACCTATTCTTGCAGAATCTCCCCGAAATCGGACTAAGCCACCCAACTTGGCGTAAGTGTCCTAGTTGGCTAGAAAATCTAATTTTCTAGAATTTTAGAGACATCTACAGTCTTCATTTCAACCTCTATTAGTTTCCAAGTGCACTCTTTCTGTTTAGCCTTTCTATCTTGTTCTATATTGCATTTAATTTATCTTTCTACATATCACCATGTGTTTTCAAATATCTTTCATTTCATTAGTTTTGCATTAATAATTCATTTCCTTTTTTAGTTCTTTGCATTTAGAGCATTTCATTTAGGCATAATTTAATCATATTAGCATTAGTATTTAGTGAAACCCCAAGTTTTTGTGGGATATCTTTCTCCTTTTAGGTGAAAAACCCTAGAAGTGCAAGAGAGAATCCCCTACAAAAATTTGCGGTTCATTTTGGTGAACCCGACTTTAGAACATTTTACTTCTAATTTCAAGTGTATTTACTTCCTAGGAATAACTTGCATCAACATTGCATTAGGTTTTTCATTGTTTAAATTGCATCCTAGCGTTTCAAAACTTGCATTAGTGAAAAGATCAAATA
Organism: Sequoia sempervirens; assembly: GCA_007258455.2. NCBI lineage: Eukaryota > Viridiplantae > Streptophyta > Pinopsida > Cupressales > Cupressaceae > Sequoia > Sequoia sempervirens. The sequence goes on from VDFB02327154.1 coordinate 257,993, forward strand.
GCTTGCATTATTGCATTGCATTTAATTGAAAATCAACAAAATTCTGCATTTTCAAATAATACCTGCATCTGAAAATCTAAAAATCATAAAATCCAATTTAAAAATTCTGAAAATTCTTAAAAAAATCACTACTGTGACTAATTCACCACATTGGGTGACTTAGTCCACTTGCACATTTTGCACTGTAATTTCTATCATTTCTAGATCATTGTCCACATTTCTTTTTTTTGTTATTGCATTTCTATTACAGTTTCCAGCTTTGCTATTTTACTCAATTTCTAGCATTTAGTTTGCTTTCATACATTTGCATCATGGCTATGTGTTTTAGTAATCTTTGGATGTCATTGAAATCCTTAGTTGACATGTCAAGTTGTGCCTTTGGAATTGATCCTAATGACATTGAACTTCCTCATGCTCCTACTCCTCATGATGTTGAAATTGTTGGAAAAGATGATGAAAAAATGAATAAGTTCCTTAATGAATGCCTTGACAACCTTGAAGCTAATGCATCCTTTTAAAAAAAGGACTCATACTATTACCACTTATGAATAGGTTGGTGATCTATCCCAAAGATGCTAATGTTCCAAATTGTGCATATGATCGCGTTCTTGGACATATAAGTGATGAGTGTCGCCAATTGAAATAAATAATGAGCAAGTATCATTTAGATGGTGATAATTGCTATCCAATAATTCCATAAACCACCATCACACACATTACCATGTAATAGTTGTAGAACATTCCCTTCTCACTATTACATGACCTTTCCCATCACCTCCCTCGGTTCATTCTTGTCTTGCACTCAATGGGGGAAAGAAATTGCTAGCCTTGTCCTAGTAATGCATTTGTTGTTGTCCCTTCAATTGTGCTATCCATCTTCTTCTTATACCGATTGAGACTAGGAGGCGATGACTTGCTTGATAGTTTACTCGCATTTTCCTTACTAGTCTTTTACATGCTTTTTTTCTTTTTCTTTCATGTGTTTGCATGTGCATAACGTGTTCCCCCGTGATGTTCTATTTGATGTTCTCTCTCTTTGTGACATTCCTCTATTTGTATCTTCATTCTTCTATATGTCGTACATCACCTTTGACTTTTATTTTGTGTTTTCCTTTTGGGGATGATGCAAGGCATTAAGACCGAAATGTCTCTTTCATGTTGACCCAAAAGGCTCCCTTTTCTTTTCCTTTTCTTTTTTCTTTTTCTTGTGTTTCCTTTTGGGGATGATGCAAGGCATTGAGACCGGAATGTATCTCTCATGTTGACCCAAAATATTTTCCATTTTCATTCACCTTTTCTTTTTCATTTTGCTTGTGTTTTCCTTTTGGGGATGACGCAAAGTTTCGAGACACCTTATGTATCTTCCATGTTGACCCAAATGGATCTTTATTTTTCTTTGTTTTCGCTCTCTTTGAGTCATTCTTCTAGTTCTATTTATTTGGGGGATGGTGATAGTTCCAAGATATTTTAAAAAAACACTGTAGCAAAGAACATACTGACCCCAAATCCATAGATCCCTTATGTGTTTGGTGTTTTTTTTTTGGGGGCAACCCCTTCCTTTTCTCTTTTCCTTTTTCTCTCACATGACATAGCCTTACTTAGAAACATATGACTTGGCATAGGTGCTTTCCAAGTTGGCTCTCATGTCTTCTTTCTTGTTTGTATTTCTCATTTGCTACTTTAAAGTAATTGCTCACAATACGATGTGTAGCAATTCCTTTAAAGTGGGGGAATACATTGGCATTATTCATTTTGCATTTTTTTTCCTTTTCTTGATTCTTAGTGCAACCTTGTTACTTCATAGAATGCATTTGTCACTTTGTGGATGACATTGGGTGTACTGTCCTTCATGAGCATGATCTATATTAGCATATTACATTCCTCTTAGTGGCTTGATGTGACACACTACATCCCCTAAGTTGTGAATCTTCTATTCTTTGATTGGTCCTCTCTTGGAGACATTAAGAACAATGCTCCCTAAGTTATAGACCTTGCATGAACTGAGCAAGACTCCTTTGAACATTTCTTTTGCATGTTTCATGTTGCATTTTTTATATGGCCACCTTGCATAACACAACTTGCATGATTATGGTGCCATCACATTTTTTCATGAGCTCCATGCATACAAAGTTTTGCTTGTCTCGTGAAGCTCGAAATGCCATTTTATTTTGTGGCACCTTATTAAAGTTATCAGGAGGTATAAATTTGTTATGGTTTAGCAGGAAGCCCATCCTGAGGCACGACTTTCCCCGTAGCCACTTGCTTGTGTGTGAGTGCATACTAGCCATGAGTGTATGTTTCTCAACTTTTGGGCCTTCTCACCTAGCAGACAACCATGAGTTCCATCACCTTAGAGTGAGTATGCATTTTTCTTTTTGGATAAACAGCCTAGATCTGATCCACAATAGGATGGACAAATGATTGAAGTTTTATCCGACTCTCTTTTTCCTTTTCTTCCTCTTCATTTAAATCATTTTCATGTGTGTTCCTTTGTGCTAGAGTGAGTATGCATTTTTCTTTTTGGATAAACAACCTAGATCTAATCTACAATAGGATGGACAAATGATTGAAGTTTTATCCAACTCTCTTTTTCCTTTTCTTCCTCTTCATTTAAATCATTTTCATGTGTGTTCCTTTGTGCTAATGTTTGGTTTACCATGGGATCTTGATCCTGGGGGCTTGATCACCCCTCTTGATTGTTGTTGTCTCATCTTACTAGCATGAGTGCATTTGGATCCCTCTTGATATGCATGTTGGGCTACTTTAGCATGAGTTTGAAGCAAGTTCATCCTCTCACTAAAGTGGGGGCTAAATGTGTCACAAAAAATGTATACTTGGAAATTTTGTACGCTCATTTTAGTCTTTCTTATGGATTTTGGCTTGATTTTTCCTAGATTTAATGTTGTAATGTGGTCAACACATTCACATTAGGTCTTGGATCCTTGTGAATCACTAAGAACTCTATGATGTCTTGTAAAAGTGATGTGAAGTGTTGTAACCCACTTTCACACTTTTCTAGGACATTTTTATTATAATTCACCTAAATAACCTCTTTTTATCACTTACCACACCTTATTTCAAAATGTTGTAAATATTTGTAACAAAATTTCATGCTTTTCTAGGCTTGACATCACTAATTTGATGCTTTCTTATGTTTAAATGACCTCTTAATGCACTTTCCAGCCCTACTTAAGTGTGTTTCAGAGAATAATCCGGTTAAACATCATTAAATACACTTTAATTTATGACATCCATCAAAATTCCCTAGTGGGACCAAGTCACTACCTGGGGCGACTTAGTCCCATTGGGCACAAAATTCAAAATTATTTTAAATTTCTAGCGGGATATTATTCTCTTAACCTTAAGGTCAGCCTATGATATGTTATTTTTGAGAAATTTTGTAAAATCAAGTATAAATAAAGGATTTTCCTCTCATTTTCACCCCCATTCATCTAATTAATTTATTCATACATTAGCATACATTCATTATTCTCAAGCATTCTAGGCATTATCAAGTCCTCATTGGAGCATCTACTTGCATATCTTTAGATTTCTACATCAAGGGTTTGGTGAGTTGTAGCATTGCATGTTGTTCATTCATCATTCTCTTTCTCTTTCATTTCATTTTCAAGGGTTTGATTACCAAATTGGGGTTTGACCAAGGCAAACCCTTATTCACTAACCCTTAACCCTTTTTCCCTTCTTTGCATGTGTGTTTTGTAGGTCTTGTATGTAGATTTTTCAAAGACAAAGGTGTTAAAAGGTGTTGTCATCTCTTCAAAGTCATTCAAGTCAACAAAATCTCTAAGAGAAGCTTTGAAGTCCTTTTCAACTTGATTTATGTAGATTCAGAACTAGACACCTGTTAATAATCAAAGTGCAGACCGACAGCTACAGATTCCTGTCCCAAATTTTTTGAAGGTTGAAGGTGGACTAAGTCACCATCAGTGGAGAATTAGTCCCATTGCCATGCCTGAAAAGTGATTTTTTAAATTTCTAGATACCCTTTTGGCTGAAACCTGTTCTGGTAGAATCTCCCTGAAATAGGACTAAGTCACCCAGCTTGGCATAAGTGTCCTAGTTGGCCAAAAAAATAGATTTTCCAAAATTTCAGAGACATTTGCAGTCTTCATTTTAGCCTCTGTTAGTTTCCAAGTGCACTCTTTTTGTTTAGCCTTTCTACCATGTTCTATATTGCATTTAATTTATCTTTTTGCACATCACAATGTGTTTTCAAACATCTTACATTTCATTTTGCATTAATAATTCATTTCCTTTTTCAATTATTTGCATTTAGAGCATTGCATTTAGGCATACTTTAATCATAATCATTAGTATTTAGTGAACCCCCAAGTTTTTGTGGGATACCTTTCTCCTTTTAGGTGAAAAACCCTAGAAATGCAAGAGATAAGACCCTACAAAAATTTGTGGTTCACTATTCAAGGTAGAAAGGGATAGTAGATTCCTTGTATATATAGGTTCTCTAAACAAGAAGAAAAATTTGAGATAAGAAGAGTTCATAAAACATAAAAATATATGACAATGGTATATGTAGGTGAGTTCCATGACTTGTGAACCATGGAGAGAAAAAACATAAGGTTGATTATGACAATGGAAAGGCTTGCTTACTAAAGGATAGATCTAGTTTATCACAAGAGTAGAGTATAGTAGGAGAGTAGTCACAAGACAAGGTTGAAAACTACTATTGAACCCTAGCTAAAACCCTTAACAATAGTGAGAAAATGAAGAGTGTTCAACATGGGGAAAAGGTGTTTAGGTCGAAGTTAGTGAAATTTGGTATGAATTTGAAAGCATGTTCCTATGATAATAAAAGAAATTAGATTTATATATGACACTTGTAGTGGTAGTTTTGATCTTTCCCAAGTATCTAGGTTTTTGAAGAGCAGATATGTGAATAGGGAAAGGAAAATCAATTGAAAATGTAAGCAACCAATCTTATCCAATACCACTTAAGAAAAGTTTTAGGAGTCAAAGCAAAGAATAATTCTTTCCAGTGCCTAGAAGATGTAAAACAAGTTAGTAATTTTCAAGGAGAACGTCATTTATTATTTCACACATGTCCTAAACTCACTCAAGTTGTTAATAGGGTAAAAATGGACACCTAAATTGACATAGAGGGTTTTCTTACTAGTTTTGACTAAGGACTTTAACTCAAAAGAGAGCTCTGTTAGGTTTATACTATGTATTGTAACCCATTTTCTCAAGGAGAAGAGCAATGCAAAATTAGTCTTGAGGAAAAGTGTATTTTTCTCAAATTTGTATTTGGTTTCAATACCTTTTAATCAATGAATATAATCTATTTTACCTTCTCATTGCTATTTATTATGCAAATCTCTCAAGATAGTTGATGTAATCTTGTGGTGATGTTTTTTTTCCTTGATTTTTCTCCTCTCTTTATTTTCTTTACGTAGATAATATTTAATTTTACAAGTCATGACTTGTGTTTAACCAACTAAGGGTAAAGTTTAAGTTGTGAGAAAATTTCCAACTCCTAAACTGTTTCCTAGATATTGAACCTGGTCATGAAGTAATTATGCAAGGAAATATGAAATTTTAAGTTGCGTAGGTTGCAGTTTAAGTTGTTGATCATAGTGTGTACATTTAAATAAGTACAGGTCAAAAATCATTTGGTGGATCACCCATTAGTATTTAGTTTTCATTTTACTTCATTCCCCATCCTTTTTCATACTAAGAAGCAACACAAGTTTAATTAGGCATACCAAGGGAACCAACCCTCTTTGGAGATTCACTCCAAGCTATGGGAAACCCACATGACTTGGAGTGTTTCCACATTTCACTGGATTGCTAAGTCAAGCACTTGGTAGGGGTGCAAATTCAAGTGACAACATCTCTATTTTTTAGTATAAACATGAAAGATTCATAGAATATCCCTCCAAAAATATTATGTTGAAGGTACTTATTTTGTTTAGAATTTTATTTTATATAAGATTGATAACATGTGGAAAATATATAATTTAAAAATATAAAAATATTTGATTTAGTTAGTTACATACTTTTTATTTGTAAAGGTATTTTAGGCTTTATGTTTTTGGGTTTCAAGGTATTTTTTTTTGTTTTTTAAGTAATTATAAATTACTACCAAATAATTCACTATTGATAGTACTCAAAACTCTTTCTAGTTGAGGGAGATCTTTACCTATGAAGAAAATAATTAAGGGAACAATTAATGGTTGAGACTTCCACACTCAGAAAGTTAAGATACAACTTATCTTAATTGAAAAATATTTATGAAAACTATTAATGGGAACCCATTGATGGTATAGCCAATTGATGAAGAAATATAATGGATTCTAAGAGATTGGAATGCAATGATAATTACCAATTTAGGATGATCTAATACATACCTTTCTATGTAGGCCTTACCAAATCCTTTAAAGAAGTATGGGATGGTCTTAATCCCTTGTTTGGATCTCAAACCATCATTATGAAGATAACTCTAAAATGACTACTATTTGGTCTAAAGATGGAAGACAATGAAAATATGGAACAACACATAAGTAAGTTCTTTTCTTTGATAAAAAATAGTGGGAATCAATTTCAAAGTAGATGACAACGATGATTCCAATAAAATTAGAAAATATAATATATTCATGGTTGATGAAGATAATCAATCCAAGAAAGGTGACTAAGAAGATTTCATACTACTTGCAAAGAATAAGCTCAATAGATCTTCCAAAAAAGTCAAAATTCTTAAAGTACAAGACCATAAAAGAATAGGTATATGTTATTACTATAGAGAAATGAATAATCTAATAATGGATTGTATACAAAGATTAAAAGGTCAAATATATGGAAAGATGACTAAATACAAAGCAATGGAAAAATTTAAAGTGATAGGGAAGAGTATCATTATACTAAAGATCCTTCTGACAAGGAAGGTGATGATGAAATTCTTTATTGAAAAGGTGATTTGGTGAGGCTTAGTCCCACTTGAGACATATTGAAAAGGTAATAATTCCACTTGAGGAGTAGTCTTGAGGTGAGATCCAATTCACACTTGAGGATGAAATAGTGATTTTCAATAGAAGTAACAATATTTTGTGATTACAATGAGTTTTTTATTTTTTATAGGTATGTCTATGTTATGAGATCAATGGTAGAGTGTATCCCCATTAGTAAAAAAATCACTTTTTGTTGTGGAGGCATAGTGAGATCATTTCCTCTACTTATTGTATCCATATCAAATTGAAGGTATATCTCAATTCACATCCTTTCTCTAAATATTAGAATTATAAGTAATAATAGAGTTGAATGTAGGTAATATTCACAAGTTTGATATTTAAAAAGGAGGTTAGAATTTGAATATAGAACTTTAAGTTATAGCTTATTTTACATAATCAAGTTTGTTAAGTGATCTTCATACCAACATATATTGTTAGATTTTGTTGTACACATACCTCTCATAACATAGATTGTGTGTAAAAATATTTCTAACATTCACATATATTTATTAATTTAAAAGTAGAAATGGTTGGAAAAGTATTTTAAAGTCATGTCAACTCTTTACAAGAATGGTATTCCTACAAATAATTATTAAGTATCATACTATCTTTTATATTCCATTCTTAAATTATTTTAAATAAAGTTAATCATTAAGATGTTCACATATCATGAAAACCAAAAACTCTTAATAAAGTACATCTCAATATCAAAATTGTTATTAATTTTACATAATCTTTTCCCCTCAACTAATTTAATATAATCCATTTGTTTGTTATTAAAATGAACTATCCCTCAATTAGCCAATGGATATTTTCCAAAATAAATAAATATATTTAAAAAAATATAGATGAGTTATTCCAAATAAAATAATTTGTCAAATTTTTTAAAACATTAACATCACTTATTGAATTAATATAAATCGACAACTTTATTGAATTAATATAAATTGACAATTTTATTCTTAAAATAAAAATGTCATTATTATAAGCTTAATATATATCAAGTTGGAATCCATAATAATATAATTACGTTGAAGGCATCCCCACGTTGAGCTTTTCCAATCCCCTTTGACGCTAAAGGTGCTGATTGCAATACAATATGATGTAATGAATCTCAACTGTTCATCATTTTTTGGCTTTGAGATGTGCCCATCTCTGTTTTCTCCTCAACGGTTTCAATTTCTTGCAATATGATGCATGGAGTTCATCCTGACCATTTGCAAAAATTAATATGTCACCATATAGAAATGAAGTAATAGTGTGTGTATATCTTATCCTTCAGTGATGATCTACCCTTTTCCAAACTTGAATGCTAATTAACTACTCAACTACTCCTTTCCACTTGCAATAAGATATTTATCTTCAATATACTTTTGACTGGGTTATCTATAGAACTCAATGACTTTCAAAAAAGAGGATCAACATATAAATTATCATTTTGGTGTGGTGCTATTTCTCAACCAGTTGCTTTGAAGCGATATTTTCCTTGCCTTTGGTTCATAGATTTTTGCAACAGTTGTGTTCGTCTTATTTACAGGTATGTAATACCATAGCAACAAAAATCATTTGGGGAAAAAATTAACAAACCAAAAGTTTAGGATTTTTTAAAAAATTGGGAAAGAAAAAATTGAATTTGGAAAAAAATACAAAAAATAGTAGACAAAGAGACAATTGCTACTCTTTTTTGAAATTTAAGGCCATTTCCATAGCATAGAGATATAAAGAGCAACTAAAATAGAGATTTTAACCCATGAATTGTAGAAAGCTTGCATGTTGCTTATGAAGTTTATGTTTTTTGAACTTAAAGGCATCTACTTCTTGCTTAGGTTGTGAACTAAGGATCGTTTGGAGCACCTCATACAACAGAGTAGTGTATACATGAGATATGGAATCAGTTGTAATGTAAAATATTTGTAGAAATGACAACTGAAAAAATGGAAAAGGCTAATGTATGGAGTCATAAATGATACAAGTGACCAAAAGCTTTGAGAAAGCAATGACATGAATGCAATGAAGTGGAGGATGAAGAAATAAAGGAAAAGTTGCATGGACATAGATACAGATACATATGCGGATACGGATATGGTATCATATATGGATACGACCGTTTCTTAAGACCCCCAATATGGATACAACTAGATACAACATTCATAAAAAACATATACATGCATATTTTCTAAGTTATTAGAGGATATTTTCATTACTTTAAAAGAAAATAAGTAAATATAAATTAAATGATATTAAAATTTTATTATTAATGATTTAGTAAAGAAAAAACTATTAAATATATATTAATAAATTTTATTTATATTTAAAGAATATATATATATTTTAAATGTCTAATGTTTAAACAACATAATATAAATATAAAATTAACAATTAATTTTTTAAATGTATAAAAATTAAAACGTCAAAAAATTAGTAGAGTTGCATTAGAAGAAGACCTAGAAAAATGGATCATTGAAATAGAAAAATATTTCATTTATCTTTCTCATTTGGTGTAGGTTTTGTTTATACAAAACAAAAAAAATTGCACAATTGAAGTTTTTTTAAGATTATGTTTAGGAAGATTCATGTTAGATTTTTTGATTAAATCAAATCACATAGTATCCGACACAGTTGGAAAATTAAGTTTTTTTGGGCACACATGGGTACGATATCCAACATGTATTTGTGGGGTATTGTACCCATATCCATATCAAATATGGGGATACATGTGCTCGAGGAGGTGTAGGGGTGTATCTGGCTACTCTAAATAAAGGATTGGCTAAGGGTTAACATCTTAGGAAGATACTCTTTAAAGTTGTGCAAGCTTGACATCAAAGAAAATACATTACCAGTCCAAGAGAATGGTGAAAATGTTAGGCATATACTCTTTAAAGTTATGCAAGCTTGAAATAAGAGACAGTGCATTACTAGTCCAAAAGAATGGTTAAAATATTAGGCAAATACTCTTTAAAGTTTTGCAAGCTTGCAAGTAGAGAATGGAGTCTGAATTCAGGGTAATGCACTGTCTCTGATTTCAAGCTTGCAAAATGATGTCTTTGAATTACAAACATAATTTGCATGGTTGGCATAAAAATGGGTGCAAGATTGAAATCTTTCAAGAGATATTTTATAAGTTTTGAACATGAAGTGAAATTATTTTTAATATTCTCTATGTAAAGTAAAGTGCCGATAGGCTATGCAGGTTATAGATTTAGTACTATATAGTTACATACTTTCATTTCAATTTTGTATTCATCATCAATGAGTAACCTCATTGTTTTTCATTTTGGAATAGTACAACCTTGGACATTTTGCAAGAGTTAGCTAAAAAACTAGACCAAAAAATGACAACCCTGCAACCTGATAGGGGGAAGACTATAACTAATTTGACTTGACATTTATATGATTATTAACCTATGACAAAAAGAGAGACAAAGTAGTATGATCATTAATTTTTATATAGGGTCCACAAATGTTTTTTTCTTGGGGACCTTGGACAAACTTGGGCCATATGAGGACTTCAAAATCTTTGGGAAAAATTCAATCAATGTTTTATTTGAGGGAAATAGAGTTAAACCTACCACCTAACATCTAGACATACAATGAACTTAAAATGATACAATAAAGTTATTTACAATTTGGACCGATTTGGTGTAGACTACTCATTCTTTTTGCAGGTTTCATATGTAAAATTTTGACTAAATTGGTCATCAAGTTAGCTTCTGAAGTTTTCTTGGCATGGAGGTGGTAAATTCTATAACCATTTATAAGGTCACCTTAGAAAGGCACAACTAGTGAAAATGGTTGGAATTAATTATTTTGATTGATGAAAAATCCCTTGGTTTAGTTTACTGTGGTTTACTTTATTTTAGGGCATATTGACAAGACTACAAGCTTAGAGTTCAAAGAAAAAAGGAACTTGTTCATGCGTGTATGCAGGGTAGACTGTAGATTTGATGGAGGTCACCCTTAACTTATCATGACCTTGATTTATAGTAGACAACACACCAAATTTAGAGTTTTTAACATGAGAGTTGTTAGTGCGATTTATGGAAAAAAATTTCACGATTTTAATCTGAAAAAAATACAATTTTCAACATTTTTTTTCTAGTCAATGGTTTGTAAAAATTCTCAAAAAAATTGCAAAAATTGTGATTTTTTTAGGATTTTTCCTTTATGTGTAATACTCTTTCTTTCTTTCGCTATAAATTTCACAATTTCTAAGAGAAAGAAATACATGTGTTGTGTTTACCTATACTTTCAGTAATAAGATGACTTGTTTTCCTATCAATTACAGTGTGAATATCTTGATTGGTAAATTTCCCTTTGAGATTGTGAATGGTAGACTTCGTACACTATTAGACATCACTGAGATTGTGAATGGTAGACCTCCCAAACTCTTAGACATCACTTGAGATTGTGAGTGGTATACTTCCCAAACAATTAGACATCTTTAATCTTCAGCATCTGTATGTGTGGACCAATTCCTCTAAAACTTTGTATTGCTTTCTTCTTATGCTCCACACTAGGTAATACCACAATGGGCTTCAACAAAATACCCTCAAAGATAACATTGTTTTGAGAAAAATAGAAGAAAACCCTAGCCAAAACCTTTTCTTCCACTTGAAGAGTTCTTTCAATAGAATGGTCTCTATCCAGAAGACTCTGTGACTCAACAAGGGGCACTAAACCATTATCCTAACAATGGAAAACCATTTCAAACCACAGAGATATATTACAAGATGCAAATACAAAAAAGATCAAACTCCAAGGATATTGTGATTTAAATATTGAATTAAGATTTTGAGTGGCTTGATATATTTCTTGTTCACAAAGTAATAAAAACACAACATAGTTCTAGAATTTTTTTCAACAAACCCAACTACAAGGGTTTTAATTGACAGGTGAATTTAATTACCTTTTACAAATAAAACCTAAAAAATAGCAGCATAAAGTGCAAAACCATAGGCAACAAAGCTGCTATAGGCAAGAGATGAGCAGAGGATTTTGTAGAGATTGATATTCTACTACAAATAAAGGGAATACATTCAATGAGATCAACATGGCATATCCTGCAACTGATTATTGTGTCCTGCCATCTTCACCTTCACAAAAAATTTCCCACACAACTCTTGTCTCTTTATGATCTTCAATATAGCATTGTTTAGGTCTCTTATTAAGGATTGTCATCTTCGCACCTAAAACAATACCAAAATCATAATTTACCAAAAACTAGCATTCCTGGGCATCTCACACATCCAAAACAAACTCAAATCCAATATTTAATTTGTGTGCCCTAAAAAAATTCAACATCAAATATCTACACACCTACATAGGATGAATATTAAATTCAAAATTGGAAACCCTAAAAAATGGACAAAAGATGCACACAACACTTTTTAGTTTTTTTAACTGAAGGGTTTAGAATTTATGTCACGCATTTTCATTCATTTTTCATATTTTTTGGGTGAAAATTTGATGGGGTTTTTTCCTTTTGCAGGATTCTATTGAGCTGCATATGCCCATGTTACATTTGCATAACTCTTCTGGTGGAATTTTCCTTGGATTTGATCAAATATCCTCTCCATGTAATGGAGTGGTTCATGTCACAGATACCTTGTCAAGAGAACAAGAAATTTTCCTAGATCATTGAAAGTTTCTTTTGTAAAAGAATTGTATGATGAGCTAGGATTTGGAGGTTATTCATCAACATATTTGCAACAAAAATTTGTATAAACTTGAAGGCTATTTAAAGTATATTGGTGCCAATAACATTGAGGTTTCATTTTGTAATTATCTGCATTCCTTTTAATAGAACAATCCTTTTCCATGTTTGGGATCTTTGATCTCGAATGTCTTATGAATACATTTGTGTTATATGTATCTTTCTTTTGAATACAAAATATTGGTAATTGGTATGCATTGTCTAACTTGTAAATCAATAGATGAGACCCACTCTGACATTTCTTTCTATTTTCATCATCTATCTATTGAAAATAGGCCACGTGTTTTGAATTAATGATATTTAGCTTTTACTCTTGAAAGCTATTGGCTTATGGGCTTATTATTTTTGTTTTGTGAGTTTATATGATCAATTTTGGTATACACTCTTTGATTTTAGTATTGAAACTTGTGTCCCTATATTGATTCTCTGTGTTTTATCTTTGAAATGTTGTTGTCATGCTAAGACAAGCAGTTGGATTACACATTACATGTGCACTCATTTTTATTATCCTGCAGTATTTTGTTATTGTCCTACCTGGCTTGTCTTATTTTTTAGCTTATGCATTTTTTCAACTTTTGGAGATATCACATTTCCTTTCCTAACTGGTGGTTCCTTGAGATGGTAGTATGGTGGTTTTGGATTGGTGCTACTGAAATCTTCGGTATTTCTTCTTCAATAATTTTTTGAGCCATAACTCATATGTTGATATCCCTTGTTAGTTGTCATTTTGTTTTTGTCTTTCACTAGTGTAACTTTTCCCACAAGTTTTTTTGTTTGATTATCTGTTGATTTGTTGACATATCATGGGTTAAAGCCAAATTTCTTAACATGGGAGACTGGAAAGTTTTTTAATCTTGAGTCTTCCAACCTAAATTGATGTATTTTTGCAATAATGAAAATGACATGCTCTTTGGAACTTAGCTTAAACAGGGGACTTATGTGCCAACAGGTTGACTATTTCTCCTTAATTAATTTTGAGGCTTTATTTTAGATGTTAGTCATATGGAATGAAGATCTGCTAATTTATTGGTTTGTTAGCCATGGGCTAGAGCCTTACTTTATGACATAGAAGCCTGAAAAGCTGCTTAATCTAGAGGTAATCAAACTAATTATTATTTTTCCTTTGGAACAAGGAAATTGACATTCTTCAGTGTGTTTGTCTTGCAAAGGGGGCTTATGTGCTAGCATTTAAAATAAAAATTTCTAGAAGAATGCATTTCATGATTGTGTTAGAAGAGTCATTGTTACTTGAAGAATGCATTTGATGATTGTGTCACAAAAGAGTCATTGCTTTTTCATTCTAAAAAAAAGTGAACAATTTCTTCAAATGGATCATTTAATATTGAATTTTAGTCCATTGTGTAGAATTTCTAATGTACGAGAATTGATTATGGATATTTAAAGCTTAGACTACCTTTAACATCAACAAATGTGCATTATAGTCTAATTGGTTAATCTTTGGATCATATTGATTTTTCCTTATGCCAAAGTTATTGTTATGTTTCTTTAGTTTGAATCTTGATGCTACACTAGATCAGATTGTATGATATTATTTTGTTTGTTGGGTCAATCATCAAACACCAAATTTTCAAGGTACTAAACTTCAAGCTAGGCCATCAATTATATTTTGAGAAATGGAAGTGAAAAGAAAACCAAAGTTAATTGTCTTTTATCTTGACAAGGGAACCATTGGAGTGCTTTCTATACTTGTAGTGTAGATGTTCTTTTCCAATTGTAATAATGACTAATTAGATCATAAAATTTAATGTCTTGGAGAAGATTCTTATGATATTAATGAATAGCAAAATCCTTAGGTGATTTTGAATCTGCAGTTCTATAATAATGAATGAAAAAATCCTTAGGTGATTAGGAATTTGTTGTGCTTTCTCCTAGAGCGCTTAAATTATCTCCCTATTGTAGTTCTTTTGTTAAAGAAAAAAATATTATTCATTCTTATACCCAATATTGTACAAAGCAACTTAGATTTTATCCTCCAATGGTATTCTTTATGTCATGTTGGATTTGGACCTGAATATTACTTTGTTTGAAGAATGTAACTAATCTTTGTTTGAATGTGATTTCTTTACTGCAAAGGTTCTTCGCAACGACTTAACTTGTTTTCCAATAAGATTTTGTGGAAAGATACAATAGTTATGTGGGTGGGATGGTCCTATAGCTAGAATACTACAACTTTTTTAAAAAGTTAGTGATGTTTTGCTTGGGGAAGATTGACTTTAAAAGGAATATTTATGGTTTGGAGAAACCTCTAAACTTTAATTGAGATTGTTTCTTGAAATTTTTGAGGCACTGGGTGACTATCCTTAAACCTTGAGATGATTACAAAAGGGAAGGGAACACATCTCAAAGGAAGGAAAAAGTGTAGGAGGCTCCCCCTATTATAGGGGTGTCCAAATTCTTATGTTGTGGATGAACTCACAAAGCGTTTATCTTCTTGTCATGTGTTTATTTAATTGGAGTTCATTTAATTTTATTTTTACGTCAATGGTGTTCCCTCTATAAATGAGGCAGCCTGTAAAAGCATATCGACGACTATCTTGTGTCTGTATCAATGCAAGATGATTAAACGAATCTCAATCATTCATCATTTTTCACCATTTTTCTTTTTTGTCATTTTCTTGCTGCTTTCCTTGCTACTATTGGTTTTTGTTCCTCCAAACTCTTCCTCGCTAATATTGACCTTTCACTTCTCTAATTTGGTGAGCTACAACTTGAAAATAAGGTTTCAATGAGGGTTTTAGATTGTATGTTTATTAAAATAAAAATTATGGCTAAGATCCTAATAATGAGCACATTTAGGTTTTAACATTACGACATCTATAGTTAATCTCCACTTTACATGAATAGATATTTGAGATCTTCCAACACATGATAACTAATTCATGAGGGGAGAAAAATGTTAGTCTATTTTCAAATAGTTGTTAAAAGGTGAAGAAATATATTTTTTTTTTCAATGCTATGCACATTGAGTAGTACATGTTAAATGTTAACACCTAAATCATACATACTTCAACTAATTTATTATATGTTGGTGTTGAAACATAGGAGGCATGTGATAATCTTTATCGTTGGCATCATTGACAACACAACTTAATTTATGTGTAATGTTGAGGTAAGTCACCTGCCATGGTTTTAATGAGGTTTTTAATATACGCAGCTATATCAATTTCTGTTGTTTTTTATTTCATTCTAAAAAAATTGTGTTGTTACTTGTTAAATGGAGACATTGGTTCTATTATTTTATCTATTGATCTTTGATCATGGTATTTTCAATTCCTCAACTTAATAGATTTATTTTTCATATGCTATGTATTTATTGTCGATTTAAAGGTCATTTTCTACACAAGACTTGCATACTCTATAAGTGGCAGTGGTGTTGCTTGTGGTTTTGACAAATCACCATATGATTGAAGCTCTTGATGAAGAGAAACATGATTAAAAATATGTATTTATTTCATGTGTAGATATATAGTCATAAACCATTTTGATGTATCTTCAACATTTTTGAATTGACAATTGACATTGTATTATGAATTATTATCTGTGTTCTCAATTCTGTATTTAATTTTGTACATTTCATTTCGAACCTAGGAAAACAAAACCTTAACCACTGAAATAGCTCAAGAATGAAAATCCCAAGAATATTTTGGTTGAAGATTATTCTGTGTGAAGCTTGTCTAATGTCATGTAATTGTTACTTGATTTTTGCTTCTAGCTAAATCAGGTAGAGCTGAGATTGTGTTTGCAAATAAAAGATAAAAGGTATACATTCAATTCTGCTAAGTTATGTCCATATGCACAAAAGTATTATCATGTAGATTGCATTTCATTATGCAATTATATATGAGAGAGATTGAACAAATTTTGCACAAATGTTGTCTTTTATTGATGATTACAAATGTATGGTGTCCCACACAAGCCATGGTAATAACTATTTCAATACAACATAAGATATAAACTATACATTTGAAGATATAAAAGGAAAAGAGCCTATGGAAAGAGTAGGGATACGTCATTGCCTAAAAGATGAACCCCAGGTTGCAAAGTTGTATCCTTGTCCAACCCCTCCTGCTTGATTGCTCTAAAGGTTGTTTTCCTGCTGCTCCAAGAATGCTTGCATAAGATGAGAGTGGTTGTGTTAGAGCTCGGGACCCATAATCTCTACATATGCCACATAAAAAAATGTATAGTCTATTCTCATAAATAATTGAGGTAGTTTTCAATATCACATATATCAAGAGAAGCAAAGGATTGTCACAAACATCCATTATATGTTGTGCTTCATTGTTTTATCTAACATGTTTGTTCACCATCTAGGTATAGGTGAAATTTGCATTGTTGTGTTATTTTAATTTGATATCATAGCATGTGGAGTGAAATGGGCTTCCACAAGGGTTGAGCCCAACATGCTGCCCTCTTGTGTTTTAAGAGGGGTAAGAATGCAAATTCATCTCATTTGTCATTAGTTGAACAAGTACACATCATTCATAAATGACATATATTTTCTCAATTGATTCATAATGAGGAGGCAGTGATCTTATGCATAGAAACAGTCACAAAGACTCTTCAAGGGGCAGTCATAATATGATTTGACAGTGCCAATCAATGAAATTGTCATTATTTCCCTCAAGGACAACAAAATGTATATACAAATGATTTCTTTCTCATGAATTCTTTTAACACAGATCAAGTCATGAAGGAAACATTTGGAGACTTTTAAGTTTTCTAGGTTGAGAAGGTAGTGCAGATGAAAAGAGCGTTTAAAAGCAACAAAGACCTTTCTTACAATGGAAGTCTAAATTAAATGTGAGCTACAATGTGTGACATGGTAACAATTGCTAGAGTTATCAATGTTATTCTAATTATTCCTCAGTTGGGTAGGGGTTGGTTTTGGGAAAATCCCAATGAATTTATAGACATATTTTATGTTAATCACTTTATCTCATTGCTGAGAGATGAGCTTCACATACTCAAGGAGTTTCCTTCAAAGCTTAAGCCAAAGATAGATACACCTATTTCTATGGTCAATAATGATGGAAAATGCATTATCTTTTTGCAAATAAAGGCATACCATGCATAGGTTGAGCATGTTTCCACCTTGGAAAGATTTAGAAACTCCATGAATGTCCTAGTTAAAACCCTTGATGGTGGCTCAATGGTTTCCAGAAAGCTGCTAAATGAAAAATGAGTTGTGAAATGTGTTTGGCCACGGGTTTTCTTTAGGGTTTCTTTTTTCCCTAAAGTTTGGCCAATAGTCTAAGATAGTTTTGCTTTTCTTTTTAACTTTTGCAACATAATTTATTTCCCCTTTGCATTATGCTACATGTCTAAGGTGTCCCTTTAAGACTTACATTTTTTGTATTAACTCACCAAGGCATGGTCAAGTTAGCCTTTATATTTGCACCAAAGGTATAATGTAAAGAATTGTTGAAATGGTAACTTATAAACCATTTTAATTAATATTATTTATTTGTGTAAAATAAAGATAGGAAGCGTTGTTTTTTTCAAGACTAAGCCAAAGGGATATGGTTGGAGGTTTTATGAGTGAGTGCCAAGCATATAGGGAACTTGGAGGAAGTTATACAAGTTCTAAGAATGTAGGAATGCTTTTGACCTAGTTTTTGGAGGGAATGAGAGCATCTAGGGGCAGTTTCTCGTGCTTTTATGATGGGAAAGGTCAAGGTTTGACCTTTTCTTCACTTTGGAGTCATTTTGGAGGGATTTGGGGGCTATTTTTTAGGCTTCTTGGTTGTACACTACCAAGGAGTTTCTAGTTCCTATCTTTGTGAAACCTCTTGTAAAAGAATAAAGTAACTTCAAAGTTCATTTTTGGAATTAGTTCTTTCTTCTTTTTAGGATGTATTGTAGGTTATTTTGGAGCTCTTTCAGGAAAAAGACAACATTGTAACTCAATCTTAGGCATGTGCAGAGTTTGTAACACCTTTTTATCAATGAAATTCAACATATTTTTCCTTCTTAGAAGCTATCTCATAGTGTGCAGTGTGTGATTGATGAATGTTCTTGTGAGTTTTGATAATTCCTTTAATGTTTGTCTCACTTTAGCACCTTTAAGCAGAAGAAACATATATTTTTGTAGGTTGTAAGCTATGCAGTGGTTCAAATAGATACTTTAGTTGTGAAATAAATCTTTTCCTTCAAAAGTGTTAAGAGAATCAAGCCTCCCTACAAAAAACTTATTCATGGATATATTAAAATATCTAAGTTGTGTTAAGTTAAGTTGAGCTATTGAGAAAATTGTGTGTTAAGACAATAGTATAGGCTTGAATCAAATTTGGTGTATCACCTTAGGAGTTTGGTTCATTTTCATGCAATATTTCTTACCCTTTTCCGAACAAGAATTAGTTTAGGTGAGTACCATAAGAGCTAACTTTCTCTAAAGGTTCATTTCTACTTTAGGTGACCCAAAACCTAGAAAAGTTCCAATGTTTCACCAATAGGCTGAGTTCACTCAACAAGGGTGCACTATTAGGAGACAACAGTTTTTGGCAAACTCGGTGGGACTGTTTGAATCAAACAATTCAAAGAACACATCTTATTGCTGGTTTTGATATGCAACCAATAATTTTTTAGACCTTTAAGAGGTTGAAATCTGCATATATGATGACTCCAAGTTTGAAACTATTGGCTTAAGCAGACTAATTGCTGGTACATTTAATTTATAAAGAAGAGAAATATGATTTTATTTCATTTTAAAGAATTTCCAAGAATTTTTCCAACTTTTTCAATGATTTAACATGTCAAGGTTTCATGGAAAATTTTCCTTTTCACCTCCATTCCATGAAAATTCTATTCATATACCATCCTATCAGCCATATCACAATGAACATACTGCTAGTTTTTACCCAAATGCCTTTGCTGCACAAAGAAACTAGCATGTTCAATAGTCTTACCACTCTCCCATGCTCAACCTTCTTGGAAACCTATCCATGCCTATAATGATTTGTAGGAAGATCATTTTTCTCATAACCAACAACTGTTCTCTGAATCAACCTCAAGATGCTAACAACATGAGTATCAAGGAGATAGCATTAGAAGTACAAAGGAAATTAGAGGCTGTCACAAAAGAGAAGTATAATATGTAGTAGGAAGAGATTTCTCATCAAGCTCATATTCATCAGAAGGAGGTGGAGGCACAAAGGTATGAAGAAGAGGTTCTTGCTAGACAGGTTGCAACCAAAGAAGAGCAAATAAAAAACATCCCTGCATAGGTACAAAGGTATGAAACCTAGTGAGCCCCTTGCACTCCTAGTTTTAGTTCAAATCTTCCTATAATACTGAATCATAGTTTGAATGAAGAGGTTTCCAAGTCTACAATTCCTAGTTTCATACAAGGTAAACCTCTTGAATCTTTTGAAAAAGCTTCTATTTCGAAAGTTCCAAGTTTTAGAGCTCATTCTCCATTACTAGATTCTAGATAGATACAAATTCAACTCCCTATCTCCCATTTTCAACCCTTTCAAATCCCCTTACTATTTGAATCTAGCATGGACAACTATGATGAAATTACTAAGTTGGAGGTGGATGTGTTAAAAACTCCAAGCTTCAAGCAAGTCACTTCTTCTTTTCCTCAAGAGTTACCAAAGCCTCTTATACTAGCCAATCCTCTATCAACACTCCCTAAATCTTTTAAGGAGTTGTCCGATCATTCAAAATAGGAGGAGGTTGAGCTAGTAGTGAAACACGTGTTTTTGTTTTCAATTCAAGACTTAAAATTGATAAGGGTCTTCCTCAAGTGGAAGGCACTTGTGAGGTTAGTTATGAGGAAGCAAAATAAATATCTATTGTGTATGAGCTTATGAATGATGTGAATAATAAAAAATCAAAACTTTTGTAAGTAGAAGTTGAGGGTGATCAGTTGGAGTAGCAAGGTGCAAGGAAAATGGATGGGGATAAAAAGGAAGAGTTTATCTTCTCATTTGATGGGCTTCCTTGTTTTTTTGACAAGGATGAAGATTCAAAGCAACAAGAAGATGTGTATATGATAACACAAGATTAGGGACAACTACAAGATGTTAAACAATGTAATGAGTTGTTGGTTCATGAAAGAAAATATGAGAATGAAGCTTTGGCTCATGAGGTAGTTTCATTTTGGGATGATCTAAGGTCTATTTTGACTCATGAGGAAGCCTCTTTTTCCAAACTTTGGATATTGAACCAACACCATTTGAAGTAGAAGATAAAAAATGAGATGAGGGACAACAACATGATTTGGAACAACAAGAAACCAAAATGGAGAGTTATGAATTCACTCTTTCTAGAGGATGCCCAATTAGGCATCTAGCCAAAATGGAGGCCAACAAGAGGATTCCTATCATGCTCGCAACCAAGAATGAAGGTGCAGTTGAAGAAGAGCATATTCAAGTCACTTTTCCACCTTAGGACATTAGTGTTTATATTCCATATGAAGAGGTTAGTGAGCTTGTATATGTTTTTCAAGATATAGTGCAATTGTTTCTTGGCCTTTTGTCCATTGTTCATTTTCATGTAGCTTTCCAATATCATGTAAAGCATTGTATATTATCTAGAAAATGTAGATACTTCACCCAACTAGTGAATGGTTTTGTTTGAGTTAGTGTCTTTCTTGGTTAGTGTAGAGTAGGGTTAGTTTTCATTTCCTCTAAGTGTTGTTTGCACAGTTAGTTCACTTTGAGTCTTTTTGTAGGATGAATAATATTTGAAGGTGTTATACTCTGTTTGATGAGTTCCAACAATATGCAAGACTGTTTGTTAAGTCTTGTCAAGTTTCTATTGACTCCATGCCCAATGGATAACTTCAAGCCACTGGTTAGGATGTTTAGCTAGAAAACATTTAGCAGATGTTTCCAAAAATGTTACCTGATTTTTGTTTCTAGCTCAATCAGGTAGAGCTGAGATTGTGTTTACAAATAAAAGATAAAAGGTATACATTTAATTTTGCTAAGTTATATTCATATGCATAAAAGTATTATCAAGTAGATTGCATTTCATTATGCAATTATATATGAGAGAGATTGAACAAATTTTGCACAAATGTATGGTGTCCCACACAAGCTATGGGAATAACTATTTAAATACAACATAAGATATAATCTATAAATTTAAAGATATAAAAGGAAAAGAGCATATGGAAAGAGTAGGGATCTATCATTGCCTGAATGTCGAACCCCAGGTTACAAAGCTGCATCCTTGTCCAACCCCTCTTGCTTGATTGCTCCAAAGTTTGTTTTCCTACTGCTCCAAGAATGCTTGCATAAGATCATAGTGGTTGTGTTAGAGCTTGGAACCTATAATCTCTACATATGCCACATCAACAAATATATAGTCTATTCTCATAAAGCATTGAGGTAGTTTTCAATATCACATATATCAAGAGAAGTGGAGGATTATCATCAACATCCATTATATGTTGTGCTTCATTGTTTTATCTAACATGTTTGTTCACTATGCAAGTATAGGTGAAATTTGCATTGTTTTGTTATTTTCATTTGATATCATAGCATGTGGAGTGAAATGGGCTTCCACAAGGGTTGAGCCCAACATGCTGCCCTCTTGTGTTTTAAGATGGGTAAGAATGTAAATTCATCTCATTTTTCATCAATTGAACAAGTACACATCACTCATGGTAGTGAGCTAGTAGGAAAATATCATAAATGACATATATCTACTCAATTGATTCACCATGAGGCAATGGTCTTATGAATAGAAACAGTCACAAGGACTCTTTAGGGGGTAGTCATAATATGATCTGACAGTGCCAATAAATGAAATGGTCATTATTTCCCTCAAGGACAACAAAATGTATATACAAATGATTTCTTTCTCATGAATGATTTTAACCAAGATCAAGTCATGAAGGTAGCATTTGGATACTTTTAAGTTTTCCAAGTTGATAAGGAAGTGAAAATAACAAGAGTGTATAAAAGCAACAAATACCTTTCTTACAATGGAAGTTTGAATTAAATGTGAGCTACAATATGTGACTTGGTAACAATTGCTAGAGTTATCAATGTTATTCTAATTGTTCCTCAGCTAGGTAGGGGTTGGTTTTGGGAAAATCCCAATGAGTTCATAGACATATTTGATGTTAATCACTTTATCTCATTGCTGAGAGATGAGCTTCACCTACTCAAGGAGTTTCCTTCAAAGCTTAAGCCAAAGATAGATACACCTATTTCTATGGTCAATAATGATGGAAAATTTGTTCTTTTTGCAAATAAAGGAATACCATCATGTGTAGACACCTAAAAATGGTCTGGAGAATCTAATTAATTAAATATAATTTATTTGATTAATTAATCCTAAATTCATCTACTTATTAAATAAATAGAAATATTTATTTATATTAAGTTCACTATTAATTCTTCTATTTTATCACATTATTTCCTCTTAATTAAATAAACAAAATTAAATTATTATCATTATTATTTCTTCTATACTTTATCCATCAATTCTATCCTAAATTAAAAATACAACTTCAATAGTTGGTATTATTTAATTATCTCATCACATTTTTTCTTAATTAAATAAAAATATCCTAAAATATTTAATTTAATTATCATTTTCCTTCTATTTTAATTTAATAAACAACTTCTATAGTTTGTTTTATTAAATTATTTATCTCTCTTTTTGCTAATCTAAATAAACCAAAATATTTAAATAAAAGCATAAATCAAATCCCTCTATTCACTCACCAATAAAATTAGATTTTTCAAATCTAATTAATGCAACTGGCATTCATGGGAAAATCCTCGGGGACAAACCTACAGGCAATCCTCTCAATCTTCTTCCTCAATTATTTCCTCTCATCTTTCCTGGTGTTTTCATGGGGAGGAACAATCCCCCATGATTAGCTCCACCTTCTCATCTCTTACCATTCAAAATCTTCAGATTTAATCTCAGCCTCTGTTGTGTTACCCCTGTGCAAAACTGTTGTCAAAAATCTATATATACAACCTTCTGAAGCATGAAATGATATGAGAAATCCCAATTTATACAAACTTAGTTTGCAGAAATACAACCAAGCAACCAAGCAATCATTAGCATTAGCATTTTAGTATCATCATACCATCATGGCATCAGTAGATTTCATATCACGACAACATCATTAGTTTTTATTGTAGCTTCCTTTTATCAGTTTTCATTAGGATAGTTTACAATAGCATCATATCATCTAGAAATCATTAGCAATCATCACATCATTGCATCCATTATCCATTCCGTTCTCTAGATAGGCATTTTAAATAGTTACGGTGCTTACAAATCTGAGAGCCTCTGCAACTTGATAAATCTTTGGAGATAGGAGACAATGGGACACATTCAGGATTTTCAGTGTTTCAAATTAGTTTAATTCATGTTTAATCTTGATACAATGTTTCATTAAGAGGTGTATTTAATTGTATTTAGTTTACTTTTTCCACACTTACATTTTGGCGCCCACCGTGGGGCCATACCCCATGTTTTTAAAAAGTTTTTCTAGAAAGTTTTTGTATAGGAATCTGGCATAATCTATTTTAGTGTGATCAAAAGATTATATAACACTTCTGAGACAAACTATAGCGCATCAGAACTCTGTTCTAGCGCTTCCGAGGAAAAGTATAGTGCTTTGAAGGAATGTTTTAGCGCTTTGATCCTACAATCCAACACAGGTTGACAGTAACATCCAACATCTATTTTAGCGTGTTTCTAAAATCCTATAGCGCTTCAGGCTATTTCTATAGCTCTTAGAGCTATTTATATAATGATTTTAGATATTTCTATAGCGCTTCTATGTAATTCATTTTCTGGATCCGACGCATCCGTGACTAGTAAATTTCATTTCTTCAGTTGGATTAAAAAGAATCAATCTAGGCTAGACACTTTTTTAGTTGGTTTAAAAATGAATCAATCCTAGGATAGTCACATTTTCATTTGGATTAAAAATTTACAAATCTAGGGTAGTCACCAGACTTTTCAACTTGGGATTTAAAAATGAACACCATGTCTCTTTGTGAAGCAACATCTTCACATAGATTAATTTTTTTTTGTTTGGGCTCTAAAATTGAACTAGTGATTTTTGTGTTTGTATGGTTGATAGGAATATGCTCTCCCCTTAACTGGATGATTCAAAAATCTAGACTCATCCTTTTTATGCATTCTTCAAGTTTTATTACATCCTTTAGAAGGCCTGCCATAGTGGGAAAAAGTACTCACCCTACGAGAATGACCTAAGTGGGTTCAAACCAAAGCCAAGTTTTTCCACCCCACTATAAAATTTAAAGCAAATCTAGGGAAACCCACTTTTTCTAGAAGTGTGAAAGACAACCATCCCTAAAACATTTGATCTAAAGGTTGGGAGGTCTCCTAAGGGAGTTTATTATTGCTGCTCTGAACGGAAACCCTTTCTAAGAACCTAGTGTAGTATCCAACTGAGTCAGTAACCAAACATTGTAATACTTGTAGTGCAAGGGGGGGAAGAATCTACCCCCAAGACACTCACCATATAATTTCCAAGGACTATTTTCTTCAGGGATCGAGAAATATAACCTTGAGTACACACCTGGAAAAGAAAAAACACGGGCGCCTTCTAGGTGGTGACGTGGCTATGTGAGTCAACGCAATTTTAAGATGTGGGATGTTGAGTATAATGATGACCTTTTGACTATTTAGAGTGAGTTTGTCTGAAGTGCTTTATTGTTATCAAACCAGTGAAAATAGGACCATGCATGGTTCTTTTGAATATACACTATCTGTTTAGATTTCAAACTCTTAAAAACAACTATCTTCATTTGAGTGATGTGTATTCCAAAATCATTAAAATTTAGATAAAAGATCATCTTGAAAAATACAAACAAATAAAACAAAATGAAAACTGAGAACATATGATTAGAGATTGGAAAACAACTAAGTTTTTCAGAAAATCTCTTGCCAAGAGAATTAGAAAACCCAAGACACCACTTAGTTACAGACATCTTTTGCAAAGATGACATTTCTTATATCAGAATAGGAAGACTTTGCTTCATCATAGAACTTTTCTCCATAGGTTTCATGATTTCGATAGGGGTTACATTGATGATTATTCTATAGAACCTTTGAATTCACAATCCTATATTCAGAGAAGTGCTCTTTCATAGGAATCTAACCATAGTCAACGTATTCATCAATACTCCATTCCACAACCCGCCATAGAATACTCCACCAGACTTGATTAGTTTTTTCAATAGAAAAATCTTTGGAAACCTTAGGTTGACATCCAAAATCAAGGAATTATCACCTTATGACCATTTGATGACCTACATCTCCCATTCAACAAACAGGCCTTATACCACCTATCATACAACCTAGCCTTATACATCTTGAAAATGACCAAACCGACATTATCAATAGCTTGAGGGCATTTATTTTTTAGGAAAACAAAACACCCCATTAGTTTCTTACAACATCCATCATCCTAAATGAAGAAGAAAATACAAACATAGCAGTAGGAAGACCCATGTTACTACCTCTTTACTGGGAATACGTAATGAATAACATTATAGTAAGGTATTGAAACCATCATACATCATACCTTATGACCATTTGGTGACCTACAACTCCCATTCAACAACCAGGGCTAACCACACCAATATTTCAGCCTTGTAACATGCACATTGAAGGAACTCAAACTGACATTATCAGTAGCTTAAGAAAAAATATTTTTGAAAAGAATGAGACACCCCACCAATTCCTCACAACTTCCATAGTCTTGGAAAAAGAAGAAGAGAAAGCAGACATAGCAGCTGAGAGACCCATAGTACCACCCCCTACTTGGCATTAAACATAAACTATAGTGCTTCTGAAACAAACCATAGCGCACCTGAACTTTGTTTTAGCATTTCTGAAGAAAAGTATAGCGCTTCTAACCTCTATTTTAAAAATTTTGAACAAACTTACAATGCTTTTGCCACAACAAACCAAACTGTCAAAATTTTAGTCACACTGTTCTAGCGCTTCTGAGCCAAATTATAGCGCTTCCTCGAACAAACATAACACTTTTCGCATCTGTTCTGATGTTTCTGATTAATGTTATAGTGATATGTCTTTATCAAACATAACAGTGTCAATTATCGACCAATATTTTAGTGATCCTACACTACTTTACAACGTGTGTATCAAAAATTCTAGCGCTTCTACATTTTGTTATAGTGCATCTGCTCTTTGTATTAGCACTTCCACAAAAAAAAAATAGAGTCTTCCAAAATAACTGTCAGACATTTTGACATCAGAAATAATGGATTTTTACCAGTCAGAAAGATTTTATAGATTCAACAGTGTCCTAAAAACTTGAAACAAAGTAGGTTGTTACAAGTTAAAATTGTTTAAAAAAAAAACTAGATTTGACAAAATACAAAGTGTCCAATTATAAAAAAAAACCTAGATTATTGAGCCAAGTTTCCTCATCAGGATTTTGACATCCTACCACCACGAAACAAAAACTCAGTAATCAAGAATTTTAACTTAGCCTTATCAAATAGAATACATCTTTCTATTGGGCCTCTTTAAAAATCAAATTGACACTAACACCACATAGAAGATCTAAGTTTAGGGGAAAACAAACAAAACTTGTAAGCCAATCTTAACAAGGTTGCAAAGAAAAAAACTCAGAGAGAAAGAAACTAAAAATCTAAACATGAATGAAGAAAACTCTTTTTTGTGGTAACAACAAAATGAGAACAATGAATTAACACAAGAAGATATACAACATGCCCAACAAGACCCAAATTTTCATAAATTTATGGAAAAGCTCTTAGAACAAGACATGGAGAAATACCTCTTGATGTTAGCAAAATTAGGTGCCAAACTTCTAAAAGATTTTGAAATCAATCGATTGAAGGAAACATCTAAAACCAATGAGATGGAACCAAACCACACCCAGGATACAGATCAAGTGGTTACTTTGATAGTTCAAATGCAAACCCTACAACAACAGATTCAAAACATGCAAACAGGAACCACAAAAACATATTTATTAATGGACATTTGTCCTTACCATTTTCATCCATGTGTGGATATGATACCCTTTCCAAGGCATTGTGAGTTTCCTAAATATCACAAATACAATGGAAAATCAAACCTGATTGACCATGTATGGGAATTCAAAACAATGAGCCTCAAATTTGCACAAGAGGATACATACCTCATGAGATTATTTCCTAGGAGTTTGGGGGCCCATTGTATGGAATGGTTCTCAAAATTACAACTAGGGATTAGATCCTTCGAAGAATTGGTCAACAAATTCATTTCTCAATTCTCCTTCAACATAACACATGACGTAACCATAAAGGATCTCTATAACTAAAACAAAAAAATGGTGAGACATTCTTATCATTCTTACAACGATGGAGAAAGTTGTTCACTAGATATCCTCGATCTATACCTGAAGAGGAGAAGATTGAATTATTTATAGATGACTTAAATGATCAAATGAGTTATAGACTTGAATTGCAATGTCCCCCAAAATTCAAAAAAGTAATTGAGAATGGGCTCAAAATTGAAAAATCCCTAGTCAAACGAGGAGTGATTAAGCACTATAGTGAAACATCCAACAATGCAAATCACTATGGAAACAACGACAAACCAAAATTTTGGCAGAAAAATAGAAATACTAGAAGCAATGAACCTAGAATTGACAATGTAAAACTAGTATTCAATTTGACAGCATCAACTGCCAAAGAAAATGAAAATGAGAACCAAAACAATAGTCAGGCACTATTCAAAACAATAACACCAACAATGGAGAATCATGACCATCATACCAAAGACAATCCAATCGATGGAAATTCACCCCATTAGGAAAAACATTGGAATCAACAATGAGGGAACTCATTGCAAACAAACTTATTACTTTACCAGAAGCTCAAAATTGGGAGCCAAAGGTAAAACCATCATGGTGGAATGATGCCGATTATTGTAATTTCCATAAGAATAAAGGAAATAAACAAATGACTGTATGCAACTAAAACACCTAATAGAAGACTTGATCAAAGCCAAGAAGGTGTTTGTTGAAGGGCGTCAGACAAAAAATGATCACACTGCATTTACCAATCCATTACCCAACTATGTAAAAGGAGAGTATTTTTCTAGTGGTAAGGGAAAAAGTATAAACTATGTCTATGCCATCACCATTCTTTTCCTTTCTGAGGTAGAGAAAAATGACATTGATGCTCAAAAATATGACATAAACATCAATGACATTGAATCCCTGAACATAATGCCAAGCACAAACACATTTGATAATCAAATCAATGTCCTAAATATCAGGGAAACACAAGACCATCCATAATTCAATATAATGACAAGGGGGTAGTCCAAAGTAATATTGAAAGGAATTTCCTCCAAAAACAATTCTCCCCCATCACATCAATACAATATCTTAGACCAATTACAAAAGATACCCACACAAATATCCATTCTAGAACTTCTCAAAATTTCACCATCACACAAAGAAGTTTTAGAATAGGCTCTAGTAGCTATAACGATTCCTAATAATTTGGATGTTTGTCAATTCCAAGCCATGCTGGGACATCTCACCACACCTCATTGTCTATCGTTCTTTGAACAAGATGATGTATCTTTAAATCACCCCCACAATGCAACCTTGCATATAGAAGTTCTGATCCATAAACACCATGTTAAACGTGTTCTAATAGATGGAGGATCTAGTTTAAATATTTGTACCTTAAAACTAATTCATCAACTAGGCTATTCTGATAACACCATTGATGCTAGGAGAAAAATAACAATAAAGGAATATGATGAAGAGGAAAGGTCTTCTAAAGGGTTTATCATACTTCCAATTCAGGTAGGGCCGATTGTCAAAAACATTGTTTGTCAAGTGTTAGACAAAGATATAACATACAACATACTATTGGGTTGTCCATGGATCCATGACATGCAAGCGGTACCTTCAACATACCATCAATGTATGAAATTTCCAGTAAATGGATAGAAGGTCACCATATCAGTCGACAACAACAATCCATAGACTTGCAACATGTTAAAAATTACTCAAGACACTTTGGTACCTCATAACAAGGAATTCAATACTTATACTTCATCCACTATTGATAGACAACCCAATTTCATATCTAAATGGGTTGAGAAGAAGAATCTAGAGAAAGAAACAATTGTCGTGGACACATCAAACACTGAAGGTCGTATAAATGAATTATCACAACAACTTTCAAAAAAGGTTCAAATAAAGGAAGATGGTTTAGGAGAATATTCTCTTGAGCAATCTTTGTGCCTATCACAGTTGCTAACATCACCAAAAACATATGGACAACCCATATTTAAAAATCCAAGTTCATTGCAACCCATCACAACTCTAAATGAAAGGTTTATAAAAGCAGGTACACTCGAAGATGAGTCAAAAGACAAAGCCATTCTCAGTTGGCTATACAAAGACAAGGAAGTGTCAACATCAATGAATTCCAACATCAAAATAGATCAATATGGAAAAGGGAAGGCCATTTTAGAGAAAATGGGTTACAAAGGTCAAGGACCAATTGGCAAGAGAAAGGACGGTATTATTGAACCCATTCAACCTCTAACATTACAACTTAAAGACATAACAGGATTAGGCTACATAATTGAACAAAAAGAGGAAGAAACACAAAAAGTAGTGGAAAGGATATTACAAATGAGAGATTGCTCTGACACAAAATCCAACGAATATGAATGGGATCATCTATCTACTAAATCTTATACTAACAAAGAGGTTCATGTTATCCAAGTATATACACCCTTATGAGAGGAGGGGCAAAGTTCAGGAAATAGAACATTTGTTATATGGGATCAACAAATATTAATGACTCAAGCGAGGATGATCAAACATCAAGTGAGTCACAAAACTTGGAAGTGAGTACTATCATAGACCTCAAAATTCCTACCAATAACTTTGACCACCTAGCTATTATGACACTTACAATAGTTGACCTTATTCAAACTGGACTTGTTACCTTTAATGCACCCTGAACTTATTGACTAGGAACCCACCATACCTATTCTTATACTAGTCTTTTCAAATGATGATGCTATCATAAATTATCTTTGTAGTGATGAAACTAATACAAGTACTATCCATAACACCCATATTGATGCTTTACAATAGGAGGGTGCCAAATATTTCAGTTGCAAAAATAATAATAGGAAAATAAATCTAATGATGAAAACCTCTTTGAGGTAGCATTAGACTTTGAAAAGAGAAATAAAGAACATATCCAACAATGAAAAACTTTCCAAGGCACTGGAGGATGGAAGATTTGACACTCTCCCAGAACATTACTATGACAGATCATTAGTACTAGTAGAGCCAACACAGTCTATAAATTTGGGAACAATTGAACAGGAAAAGATCTTACATCTAGCAACATCCATGACATAATAGGAGAAGCCAACATTCACTAGATTCTTTGAGTAGTGACACATAAATTTTGCATGGTATTATTTTGACATGCCAGGATTGGATCCAAAACTCCTATTGCATCATCTATCACTACCAAAGGGAATCAAACCAGTCAAACATAAATTGAGAAAGATGCATCCCCACATCGCCCTTATGGTTAAAGCTAAACTGAAGAAATTATTGGATGTAGGCTTTATCAGGTCCATAGATTATGTAGAATGGATCTCAAACATTGTGCCAGTATCCAAAACTTATAATAGCATTAGAATATGCACTGATTTTAGGGATTTAAACAAGGCACGCCCAAAGGATGATTTTCCTTTGCCCAACATTGACATAATTGTTGATCTAACAACAGGACATGCCATGTTATCTATAATGGATGGCTTCTTAGGATATAATCAAATAAAAATAGCACCTGAAAATCATGGAAAAGACAACATTCACTTTCCCATGGGGTACATTATGATGGAATGTCATGCCCTTTGGATTGAAAAATATAGGTGCGACATATCAGCAGGCAATGACCACAATTTTCCATGACATGATGCATACTTGCATGGAAGATTATGTGGATGACATCTTAGCAAAATCACACACTAGGGAAGGACATCTGGAAATACTTGATAAAATCTTCACTAGACTGGAAAAATTCAATGTAAGGTTAAACCCAAAGAAATGTGTCTTCGAGGTGACATCAACAAAACTTCTTGGTTACATAGTGTCAGAAAAAGGTATTGAAGTGGATCTAGCTAAGGTTAAAGCAATAATGGAGATTTCTCTGCCTAAAAATATCAATCAATTACAGTCCCTACAAGGAAGGTTACAATCCATTAGGAGATTTATCTCACAACTAGCAGATATAAGAGACCCATTTAATCATCTACTTCATAAAAATGTTTCATTCAAATGGGATCATAACTGTGAAACAACTTTTAGGCAAATAAAGTAGTATTTGGTATCGCCTCCAATACTCATGCCACATGTAGTAGAAAGGCCACTATTACTGTATATTGCAACAATTGACATATCTGTAGGAGCTCTATTAGCACAGGAGGATTTTGAAGGAAAAGAACAAGTAGTTTACTACATTAACAAGACTCTCAACGGATATGAAATGAACTATAAATTCATAGAAAAGGATTGTTTGGTAGTAGTATTTGCAACCCAGTAATTGCGATACTACATGTTGACTCATACAGTCAGGCTCATAGAAAAAATAGACGCATTGAAATAGCTACTCAGTAAAGCTGCTCTAATAGGAAGAATTGCAAAATGGGTCATGATCTTAAGCAAGTTTGACATCCAATATGTCGATAGGAGAGCCATCAAAGGATAGGTAATAGTAGATCAAGTAGTTGAAGCTCCATTACAAGATCATCATCCAATGAACATTGAATTTCAAGATGCCAACATCATGAATGTACAACAAAACAATGGCGACTTTATTTTGATGGATCATATATACAAAGAGGAGCTGGTGCAGGAATTCTATTTGTCACACCTCAAGGACATACCATTCCAAGATCCTATAGGTTAATGTTTCCATGTACAAAAAATATAGTTGTGTACAAAGCATTGATTATTGGCATCAAAATAGCTATTGAATGGAAACTCACAAAAATTCAAGTGTATGGGGACTCACAACTTGTCATTTATCAAGAAAATGATGAGTATCAAACAAAGGATGAGAAGCTCATGCCTTATAAGCAAATTATAGATGATCTAAAAAAGTACTTCATGGATATCAAGTTCAAGAAAATACCAAGGGCAGAAAACAAAGTTGTAGAATCCATGGCAACAATTGCCTCCCTTTTGCAATTATCAAAAAAGAAAGTTCGATATGAGTTTATGGTTGAACAAGTATCTAATCCTACATATGATAAACTTGATTCACATACCATATGCCACATAACAAACACTCATCCCTCACAATATGGAGAGATTTATACTTACCTCAAAGATAACATTCTTCCTCTTGATCTCTCTAGAAACCAAAAGTGTAACTTTATTTGTCAATCGACATGACATACATTAATCACTGACATTATTTACCATTGAGGTCTTGATGGTACTCTTCTCTAGTGTCTAGAGCATCACGAATCTGAAACATCCTTATGAGAGGTACATGAAGGTATTTGTGGGACTAATCCAAGTGGGCTAACCCTAGCTAAGAGACTCCTTCGTTTAGGGTATTACTGGCCAAATATGGAGAGGGAGACATATCAATATGTTAAAAAGTGTCAGAAATGTCAGATTCATGGTAATCTAATTCATGCACTAGCACAAGGATTACAACCTTTCACATCCACATGGCCCTTTTGTCAATGGGGACTAGACCTAATAGGGAAAATAAATCCTTCTTCATCTAATGGGAACAAGTTCATCATCACAACAATAGAGTATTTCACAAAATGGATAGAAGCAGTTCCTTTAACAACTGTCACTGGAAAAAATATTTCATCTTTCATACTCAACTACCTCATTTGTCGGTATAGGGTACCCCAATCCATTATCAAAGACAATGGTAGGCCTTTTAAAAATTAGGATGTCTAGGAATTATGTGAACAATTCCATATTCAACATCATTTTTCAACACCGTAGTATCCACAGGGAAATGGCCAAGCAAAAGCCTCAAATAAAACAATCCTAAAAATATTGAAGAAGACAGTAAACGATGTTGGATGTGATTGGCATGTTCAGTTAAATCCTGCACTATGGGCCTACAAAACCAACATTAGAACACCAACAAGAGCTACACCATACACCTTGGTGTATGGATCAGAGGCCATTCTACCAATTGAGGTAGAAATACCATCACTCCGTGTATCACTAAAGGGTATCATAACATATGAGGATTACAAAGTTTCAAGGCTACAAGAACTGGAATTACTGGATGAATGTCGTCAACAAGCAGCCAATCATTTGAAGGCCTACCAACAAAGAATGTCAAGGAGTTACAATCATAGGGTAAAACCTAGAGTCTTTCAAATTGAAGACTTGGTCCTAAAGGAAAACCCTAGGAATTAGCAGGATAGAGAAAAGAAAGGGAAGTTTGAACCTAATTGGTTAGGTCCCTTTGTAATCATATTAGTGTATGGATCAGGAGCATATCAATTGTCTACACCAAAAGGGGATTTGTTTGATGAACCTATCAATAATATCCATCTTAGAAAATTCTATACCTAAATCACTTAGTGCATGAATTAGTTTTTGAAAATGGTTAGCTTGATGAAAACTTGACAAACATGCATCCTAGTGATAGAAAAATACAAAAAAATAAAAAAAGAATGAAAAGCTCCAATAAAAACATATAGTGAGAACCTGGAAATAGGCGGTATTTGTGATTCAAATCAACTCTCCCATCTATTTGGACACACATCATGGTCATTACTTCCACCATTTTACATCTATTATCATATCAAATCACATGGTCATGTCTCACCCTGGCTTGGGGGAAACATCTGAAGATCATTGGGGGAAACATAAATCTTGAGCTTAACAAAAGGGACAAACAATAGGAAGACAAACAAAACAAAAACAATGTTCAAAGCACAACCCAACATGACATATCAATCACCATTGAAAATGCATCAAACATCCATATCACATCAGAAAATCCAAAAACAAGTCAAACAGGTCAATATTGAAAATCCAAAAAACATGATTTTGTGTCAATCGAACTACGTGGTCTCTGTATGTATAATGTAGGCAAGGCTAATCTTTGATCAGCCCCTGAGGTCCCTAAGATAGTTCTTTAGGTTAGGTTTGATCCAAAATCTTGAAAACACAAAAACATCATAAAATCAGGATGGATGATCTAATCTAAATAAATGATTGAATGCTATAAGAAAATGTAAGATATGTTGTACTTTTGATCATTGTTATCATTTCTTTGGAGCAACTCAATGATGTATTGAACTAGAGAAGCCAGGAAGAAGAAATGGTATTTTTTTTGTCTGTTGTCTGTGAATTAATCATAATTACTATGTGAATTGTCGCAGGAAATGCTCTACAAAGTATAATGGATGACATTCCAATTCACATAGGAAAGTGGTTAATTCTTGTTTCTATGCAAGAAATTCTTAGGTCATCTCAGTTTAATTATACCTCAATGCTTGTGTTCACTTGCAATATCAAAAATCATGAAAGTAGTACTCAGGTTATAATCAGGTTTACATTATACCTTTGATGCTTGTGCTCACTTTCAACATTTTAAAATCTCAATGATGATACAAAGCACAAAATTACTATTAAAATGCCTATGTTTACATGTAGATTTGCATGGTAAAAGTATATTGCATCCATAATAGTGTTACATTTGTAGATTATTTGTTACAAAATTGGTGAATCATTCATTAAATAATTATCTTTTATCATAATAGACCGAGTATACTTGAAATTAACAAAAAAATCCTCATGATCATATAGTTGCATCATCATATTCATTTACATACATTAAAAAGAATGTACATCATCATTTCATCATTCATACATTTTATTCAAATCATTTTTACATTCTCATCATATCATAACAAAAATCTCAACATACAAATATCTCTATCATTCCATTTTCACAAACATACATCATCATCATAATTCATTATATTCATCCATTTATTATATCACATATCCATATATAATCCATCCATTTGATCATAAGGTCCATCAATTTATTGCATCATGTATCATTCAACATTTTCATCCATATATTTGTATTTACATCACATATAATATATCATTTAAACACATCAATTCATAATCATGAATCCATATACATCATGTATCCATATAACATGCATCCATAAATTACCATTATGTGCATCATAGATAGAAAAACATCATATCAAAGCATACCATCATAATAATTAAACCATCACATAGCATATAGAATATCGAAGAAAATGCATCCATCAGAGAATCATATAGAACACATGATAGACCATAGAATCCACTGCATCTCATATATATCAAAATCACAATGTCAAGTATATAATGATGTCTGAAATGAAGTGAGATATAACATAAAAAATGGCTGTATATCAAAATAATCAAAGTATACATCACATACCAAATGTAACACAAACAACAATCATGTGTTGTTGGCTCCAGATGGTGTAGGAATCGCAAGATCAAGACCCCTATCACCGAAGGAACCAGGATCCCTGGGATCTCTAGGTAGAGGCTAGGTAACACATTCACTAACAGTCCTGATCATGACTTGGCAGAACAAGACCTCGCATAGCTAACTCTCTGCTTAGAAGGAACTGTGTCATAATATCTCACTCTATAAAACTCAATCTCCTTGCCAATGCGAGCAACCTCTCACATGTAATCTACTAGGGAGGTACCATCTGCTAGTCTCTATATTCTATTGACAGAAGCCTAAGCACCCTCTGCTGCAAACCTGGCCACATCCCTCTCGACTGTCAACGAAGTAATATGAGCCTAGGCTGCCCCAACTGTCTGTCTAGCTAGATCCCTCTCAACTACCAATGCTACAATTTGTGACTGAGATGTGAGTAACTGAGCCTGCACTGATGATAGTCTCTATATGCAACTCGGCATGTGCTTGCATCTAAGCCTGGGTTTGCTCTAGTAAACGCTGAGCTTGAAGAAGTTGCTTCAGAACAGTCTCTAACTGAACCTTAAGACTTGCTATCTATAGCCGCTTTGAAACACCTCCCACAACCTCCCTCTTATGAGGCATAGTCCCACTAGACAAATCTAAAGTAGGGTCCGACCCACCTACAACCTCTCCACTATCAAATCTCTCATCTTCGTTGCTCTCATCTTTGCTACTCTCATATCCACTGCTCTCACAACTAATATCCTCCTCGCCACCAACATCCTTTTCTACCCCAACATCCTCCTCTATTCCAACATTCTTCTCAAGCTTGACATTTGCCTCACCAACCACATCAACATCCTCTGCCTCAACCCCTCCAACATCCACTCTCCTTCATCTTTGACCATGTGCAATAGGAACATCCTCCTTTGCAGGTAATGGGGCAGGCTCATCTGGAATGGTAAGGTGTGGAAATGGATGCAAAGTGAAAAACTCAGCATAATTTGTCGTAATTGGAGGCTTGACAATATCTGGCCAAATGTCCCACACAAATGGCTGTAAAGCCTGAAACTCTTGAACTGCCGCAACATATGATAAACAAGGCCCCCAATCTGTGGTATTCAACTGATGATGAGCATAGTGAGCAACACCCTGGGCCATACCCTATACCATCCCATACTGTCTATAAACCCGTTTGATCAAGAATCTCTCTAAAACCCGATGAGCATGACCAATCATGATCATCAACTAACAAAGAAATGGTAGTTGAATATCATCATCATCCCAATGATCACAATCTAGGTAGGGATGCCATGTCATAGACTCTATGAATCACTCTAAATTACCCGATGAGCCTGACCAATCATGATCATCAACTAACAAAGAAATGGTAGTTGAATATCATCATCATCCCAATGATCACAATCTAGGTAGGGACGCCATGTCACAAACTCTATGTCATCAATAACTCTCCTCCAATACTCTAACTTACCTAGTCTAGATTGAGTAAGACAGATGACATATTTGAACACATAAGGTCTCATGGGTGGCCTCTGTCTAAATAGAACTGGATGTGTGATAACTATGTGCTACCACGCCCATACTTGAAGCAAAGTAATGCTGAATGATAAACTACGACCATTGAGATACATAGTTGAATGTAAATCATGATATAAATGGGAAAGAATACACATTCCCCAGTGAATCTGGTGCCATGAACAACCATACTCTCCAAAACTCTACCCCAACCAACTGAGAATCCCTTAGACCTACGATTAGGACTAAGGAATCCTCCTATGAAACTGGCAAGTACTATAGGAAAAGTGGCATATGCATCAACCATCTCACACCATGGAATCCACTCTCCAGTAATATGATCATCCTAAAAAACTCTACAAAGGGCATCAGTCCCACCATGCTTTGCCAAATCATATATGACATCTCCAACAATTAGAAGCTGCAGAATCCACTAGACATCCTTTGGGGTGACTGTCATCTCACCAATAGGAAGGTGAAAGGTGTTGTGCTCACTATGCCTTCTCCCGGCTAGCGCTATCAAAAAACCCTGATTAATCCTAATCTGGGGCATATATAGGAGAGGAGACAATCCACAACATGTGATAATAGTCATCTCAGGCTATACGAACTGTGGTATAAGATCAAATTTCCAAGGAAAACGCTCTCAAACCTGGAGGTACCTCAATCGCTCCTATTATCATAACAAGATAAAAGTCAATAAATTCATGTCAATCATAAAATAACATCAAAATACCATATCAAATCAAGTTAGATCTTGGTGAGAATTTTGATTAAATCTCATGAGTATACATCATTGAACCTCACTTATCATGAGGTCAATCATCAATGCATCAAATCAACCTCACCTATCATGAGGTTATCATCAATGCATTAAATCAACCTCGCTTATCATGAAGTATGTCAATCATAATTATTCCTCACCTATCACAATGATAGTTATGATCAAAACAAACATCAGACCTTGCCTATCATGAGGTAAAAAAATCATGTATTTGATTAGACAAATCATTCACATCAACCCAACAACTAATACGACTAGAAATCGAGAACATCAAGAACAAATTAACAAAAAACACAAACACATTGATTTAATTGCGCTCAAAAGGCATTAAAAGCACTAAAACAATGACATGTGCCATTTCATCAGATAAAAGTGCTATTACAGATGGATAAAGCACCATTTTATCAAAAGCACCATTATATTTGGTGAAAGCTCTAACATTTTTATAAAAGTGTTAAAACTCTAAACACGCTAAAACAGGAAAAGCGCTGCTAATGTATCTTACAAAAGCACTACAAATCCTAAGCGGAGGTTAAAGTGCGCTAAAATTTTGAAAGTGCTAATGTATCTTACAAAAGCACTACAATGGCTATCCTAAGCGCTAAACTTTGCAAAGTGCTAACCTAACCTACCGACATGCTAAAACAGACCTCCTAAGTGCTAAAATTCTAGAAGTGCTACAATAGAACTTAGAAGCGCTACAACGAAACTGCAAACAAATTCTAAAAGCGCTAAAAGGAGTTTAAATTTAAAAATCTGAAAAATACACAAAAAATGAGGAAATGCATGAAAACCAAGGAAAAAATGGACATACTGGAGGTCCAAATGCGGTCAACCGCTGATGTCGTCAAACACGATTGAAACGGTGGGTGTGATATGGAATCAACATCTTACTCCAAGTAGCATGAGAATCTCTCTCACCAAATTTTAAAAAGTCATAATGTGCAAATGATTTTGAAAATGACTTTTTTTAACCTTTTATAGGTTATTTAAAAGGGTATTTTTTGAGATTAATTTAATTTTTCAAAGGGGAGATAAATTGGAATTCATCCGAGACCACTTTCTTCATCAATTATCGGGTCAATTATCGGGAGATAAATTATTTTATCATCAAATCTTCATCAAATCTACATCAAATCATCAAAAAACCATAAAAAAATAGAAAAATTCCAAAAAAATTAAAAAATTCATTAATTTATCTCTTGAGGGGGCATATATCTATGAATCACTTGAAAACATGTATGGGGCATTCTGAATTTTTTTTCATTGATAGTAGTAGCAACAACACAAAATTTTGTTTGAAGCAATGCCTAAACACATCACTTCAAAAATGGGCAAAATGTAGACACCTAAAA
The DNA here is from genome assembly GCA_007258455.2 of Sequoia sempervirens. NCBI lineage: Eukaryota > Viridiplantae > Streptophyta > Pinopsida > Cupressales > Cupressaceae > Sequoia > Sequoia sempervirens. The sequence continues at coordinate 297,871 of VDFB02327154.1, forward strand.
ATGGTCTAGAGAATCTAATTAATTAAATATGATTTATTTGATTAATTAATCCTAAATTCATCTACTTAGTAATTAAATAGAAATATTTATTTATATTAAGTTCACTATTAATTCTTCTATTTTATCATATTGTTTCCTCTTAATTAAATAAAGAAAATTAAAAATTATTATCATTATTATTTCTTCTATACTTTATCCATCAATTCTATCCTAAATTAAAAAATACAACTTTAATAGTTGGTATTATTTAATTATCTCATCACATTTTTTCTTAATTAAATAAAGATATCCTAAAATCTTTAATTTAATTATCATTTTCCTTCTATTTTAATTTAATAAACAACTTCTATAGTTTGTTTTACTAAATTATTTATCTCTCTTTTTGATAATCTAAATAAACCAAAATATTTAAATAAAAGCATAAATCAAATCCCTCTATTCACTCACCAATAAAATTAGATTTTTCAAATCTAATTAATGCAACTGACATTCATGGGAAAAGCCTCAGGGACAAACCTGTAGGAAATCCTCTCAATCTTCTTCCTCAAATCTTTCCTCTCATCTTGCTTGGTGTTTTCATGGGGAGGAACAATCCCCCATGATTAGCTCCACCCTTCTCATCTCTTACCATTCAAAATCTCCAGATTTAATCTTAGCCTTTGTTGTGTTACCCTTGTGCAAAACTGTTGTCATAAATCTATATATACGGCCTTCTGAAGCATGAAAATGATATGATAAATCCCAATTTATGCAAATTTACTCTGCAGGAATACAACCAAGCAACCGAGCAATCATTAGCATTAGCATTTTAGTATCATCATAGCATCATGGAATTAATAGATTTCATATCACAACATCATTAGTTTTTATTGTAGCTTCCTTTTATCAGTTTTCATCAGGATAGTTTACAATAGCATCATATCATTTAGAAATTATTAGCAATCATCACATCATTGCATCCATTATCCATTATGTTCTCTAGATAGGCATTTTAAACAGCTACGGTGCTTACAAATCTGAGAGCCTCTGTAACTTGATAAATCTTTGGAGATAGGAGACAATGGGACACATTCATGCTTTTCAGTGTTTTAAATTAGTTTAATTCATGTTTAATCTTGATACAATGTTTCATTAAGAGGTGTATTTAATTTTATTTAGTTTACTTTTTCCACACTTACACCATGCACAGGTCGAGCATGATTCCACCATGGAAAGCTTTAGAAACTCCATGAATGTCCTAGTTGAAACCCTTGATGGTGGCTTGATGGTTTCTAGAAAGCTGCTAAATGTAAAATGAGATGTGAAATGTGTTTGGCTGTGGTTTTGCTTTAGGGTTTCTTTTTGCCGTAATTTTTTGCCAACAGTCTAATGCATTTTTTCTTTTCTTTTTAACTTTTGCAACATAATTTATTTCCCCTTTGCATTATGCTATGTGTCTAAGGTGTCCGTTTAAGACTTACATTTTTTGTATTGACTCACTAAGGCATGGCCGAGTCAGGCTTTATATTTGCACCAAAGGTATAATGTAAAGCATTGTTGAAATGGTAACTTATAAGCCATTTTAATTAATGTTATTTATTTTTGTAAAATAAAGATAGAGTGCGTTGTTTTTTTCAAGACTATGTCAAAGGGATATGGTTGGAGGTTTTATGATTGAGTTCCAAGCATATAGGGAAGTTGGAGGAGGTTATCAAACAAGTGCCAAGAATGTAGGATTGCTTTTGACTTGGTTTTTGGAGGGAATGAGAGCATCTAGGGTAGCTTCTCATGCTTTTATGATGGGTAAGGTCAAGGTTTGGCCTTTTCTTCACTTTGGAGTCATTTTGGAGGGATTTTGGGGTCTATTTTCTAGGCTTTTTGGTTATACATGACCAAGAAGTTTCTAGTTCCTATCTTTGTGCAACCTCTTGGAAAAGCATAAAGTAACTTCAAAGTTCATTTTTGGAGTTAGTTCTTTCTTCTTTTCAGGATGTATTGTAGCTTACTTTGGAACTCTTTCAGGAAAAAAGTCATCATTGTAACTCAATCTCAGGCATGTGGAGAGTTTGTAACACCTTTTATTAATGCAATTCAACATTTTTTACCTTCTCACAAGTTGTCTCATAGTGTGCATCTTGTGATTGATGAATGTTCTTGTGAGTTTTGATAATTCTTTTAATGTTTGTCTCACTTTAACACATTTAGGTAGAAGAAACATATATTTTTGTAGGTTGTAAGCTATGCAATGGTTGAAATAGATACTTTACTTGTGAAAGAACTCTTTTCCTTCAAAAGTTTTAAGATAATCAATCCTCCTTGCAAAACACTTATGCATGGATATATTAAAATATCTGAGTTGTGTTAAGTTAAGTTGAGCTATTGAGAAAATTGTGTTAAGATTGCAGTATAGGCTTGAATCAAGTTTGGTGTATCACCTTAGGAGTTAGGTTCATTTTCATGCAATCTTTCTTACCCTTTTCCCAACAATAAGTAGTTTAGGTGAGTACCATAAGAGCCAACTTTCTCTGGAGGTTCTTTTCTACTTTAGGTGACCCACAACCTAGAAAAGTTCCAACGTTTCACCAATAGGCTGAGTTCACTCAGGAAGGGTGCACTAGTAGGAGACAATAATAATGTATAACCATAACTTCATTTTTCACTTTCAGTGACCAAATAGCAATGAAATACTGGTTTATCTTTAATGCATTCTTGGTTTTGGAAAACTTCATACCTACTTGCCTTTTTGTCAATTAAAAAAGAGGATTTGTGGCTTACCTTTCCGCTAATTAAAAAAGAGTATTTGTAGCTTACATATCTCAATCACTTTTTCAAGATTATAATAAACAAATTTAACACAAAAATTAACTAATATATCTTTGACATGCCCATTGCTAGTAATAAAATCACTTACAATGTGGAACTCTTGAATTTAAATTAAAAACTTTCTCCAAGGAAATGAATGTAGATAAATGCCACTTTAATTCAAACTTATTTTATTTGTTATTTTCTCTAGTGGGTGGGGTGGCAAAGCAATAATATCTCATTCTTATTCTACACAAGTGGTCTAGAAGAGAATATTATGATTAGGTCAGTCTACTTTTCTATGGAATACTTAGATGCCTTCTTGATTTGAATTTCTAAACGATTTGTTTACTATTAGTTTTCTAAAAAAAATAAGTTAGTTTTTTTAGGTTACTTTTTGAATTTTAAAATTCAAACAAAATTTGGCACATGTTTATTAGTTCCTGCCAATAGTTAGGTTTACTACTACAATTGATGCATTTGATTTTGCATTAGCCACTCGACCAATGAGATTGTTTTCTTTAAAGTATTTTTGACTTTTTCCTATAGTCAGGATTTTTGTGCATATTTTTTGTGCTGGAAAATCATGGTTTATCTCTTTTTCTATTGCTTTGAGTAGGTGGATTTTTCATTTTTCTTTAAGCAAAATAGGAAAAATAGGGGAACTTTATATATGGTGGGGAACATTATATATTGTGGAAAATATTTAATCAAGGATGCATGTAGTGCAAGTTTTGGCGGTAGGCTGGTTAGTACTGGAGTAGTACATGCATGTTTTATACATTAAATGCAAACCTCACGATATGTCTTGGATAGTTGATGCAAAGATAAGAAACGAATGCTTGGTTAATTTGCATGTTGTTTTTTACTTTTTGTTGAAAAGCTTGTGTGTTTTTGGCTATAGGTTTCTGTGTTTGACGTTTTCCATTCTCTGTAGTGGTAACGGTGTGCAACTGGTGAGTGGCGCATTTGTTTGTTTTTGATACTTAATAACTAGAAGTGTTATAGGGAAAATTGAACTCTTTTGGCAATGTCCTATGTAATGTGGGTGCACATGCAGTGAAGGCATAGCTAATTCATGAAATGTTGGTGGGGTTCTGGGTTTTTCTTGTGCTTATTCTTGTTTGACTATCATTTATTGGAAAGCTTGTGGGTATTTTACCTCTTCATTGCATTTTTGCATGTGGGTACATGTGCAGTGAATGCATAGTTAATTTATGAATTCTTAGGTGAGTGATGGGTTTTGTTTGTGCTTATTTTCATTTGTGTGTCATTTGTTGAAAAGCTTGTGGGTTTTTTAGCTGTGTTTGTTATTCTGTAAAAGTGTAGCGCTAGTGAATGGTTGGGATTATTTGACAAGTCTGTGGGTGCATATGTAATGAGAAAATAACTAGTTCATGAAATCTTGAGTGAGTGTTCTAGGATTTTGTTTGTGCTTATTCTTGTTTTATTATTGTTTGTTGGAAAGATTATGGGTTTTGTAGCTCTTAGTTGCAGTTTTGCATGTGGGTATATGTGCAATGAATGCATGGTTAATTCATGAAATATTAGGAAAGTGTTGGGTTTTCTTTGTGTTTGTTCTTGTTTGTTTATGGTTTGTTGAAAATCTTGTGGGTTTTTTTGCTATTGGTTGCACTTTTGCATGTTCGTTATCTTGAAAAAGTGCACTGGTGGTGAATGTATTGGCTGTGTGTTTTTGACACTTGGTGACTAGAAGTATTGCTTGTTGTTACAAGGTGTAATGGTGCAAATGGGTACAATGAATGCATTAATTATGTGTTTATTGCTTGTGTGGGTAGCAGGGTATCAACAAGGCTTGGAAATCATAGTCTGAAAAATGTGTTGAAGGCTTGGTGAGTACAAAAGTAGTGAGTGCATAGTTAATTCACGAAATATGATGTGAGTATTGGGTTTTATTTGTGCTTATTGTTGTTTGTTTAAAAGCTTGTGTGTTTCTAGCTTTTCATTGTGGTTTTGCATGTTTCTTATTATGTGGCAATGCAACACTGATGGGTGCCTTGTTACTGTGTTTATTATACTTGGTTGTTGTTATAATGGCTAACATGGAATTTTCACAAAAAATATAGTCTTGGTGTATTCTTTTGAAAATTTTATTGGTCTTTTTGTGATTCATGTTTATGAATAGTGTATTATATGTCATGGATTTTGTTCATTTCTCTAATTTTTCCCTATAACAAGAAGCATTATTTACAATTGGAGTTGGAGGCAGATGACTATGTGAGCATAAATATACTTGGTTGTTGAAGAAGGAACTGGAAGGTTAGATTCTTGTAACGTTCTTCCCCTTTGTTTCTAATGAATTTTCCAATATGCATAAAATTTATGCTTTGTAAGAGTTGTGGACAATAAAGGAGAAGCTTGGTTTAGGAATCTGACTTGCTAAATAGACATATGTGCATAGTGAATGGTATGTCATGTAATTCATAAGCATGAAACTTTTTTTTGTTGAAAGGTAGGTCACTATTGTAATTGTTAGTTTCTATCGGTAGGCAGGTTTACAATTGCATTTGTTGAATTTGCTTTTGAAATAATGGCTTGTTCTTCTTAAACTTTTCATTGTCAATCAAATTATATTGTTTGAAGCATTTTTTGTGTTTTTTCCATAGATGGTTGGAGTGGGTCTATTATTGGTTCCTACTGATAGGTGGGTTTATTATTTCATTCACTGCATTTGCTTTCTAATTAGTCACTTGTCCAATGATATTGTGTTGTTTAAAATATTTTTTCCTTTCTCTTATAGTCGGGATGTAAGCAGATAATTTTTGTGCTTGAAAATTATGGTTTATTCATTTTTGTTTAACTAAATTTCCAAAATAAGGGGACATTGTGTATTGTGGGAAATATTTGATCATGAAGCAGTGAATATATGTTAATTCCATTGGATGCAATTTCTACGAGATGTACTGGAGACCTAGTGGGTAGTAGTTCATGAAATCTTGGGTGAGTGCTAGGTTTTATTTTTGCTAAGTTTTATTTGTAACAGTCAACAATACATCTAGTTATTAAGTATGAAAAATAGAGATACTAGCTGGTCATCAATAGTACATTGTTTCTATACATATGCTTATGTGTTTCATGTTTATGGGTATCATGTAATCTTTTACAATTTGGATTTGATGGAATGTTGTTTCTGATATGTTTTTCCATACTATTTAGTGTATTAAAGATGCAGTGACTGCTTCAACATCTAGTATCTTGTTGTGAAGTTGCATAATTTGCACTTAGACATTAAATATTTCCAAAATATATAATGTGCTATTATTTTGGAAAGTTTGTTTAACAGGGAGAAATAATATGCTTACATGAAGAAATAGAGAGACAAAATAAATATTTATTATCACGCAATTGAAAATGAGATTGTTGCAATTGTAAACTGGTTGTTGGTTTCATGTGTTTCATATCCTTTGTTATCTACTGTACCTATTTGTACAATAGGGTCTTATAACAATGACTAATATATCTAGTCGGAGTGGCACAAAAGTAGTTGTCAACTTATTGGCTAAGTTTGCAGGATTTTTATTTAATGTCTAAATGTTTGGGAAAAGTTAAGTTGTAGAATTTACATTTATTATACTATTGTTTGTGATCCAATAGTTATATCATTTAATGCATTCAATGTGCATTGACTTCTTCTAGAACTAGTATCTTGTGGCTAAGGGTGACATAATTTATATGCAATGGTTGAATATTTGCAAAAAATATATGGGTTCCTAATTTGCTGATATACTTAGAAAATTGAATCATATAGTATCCTTGGAAATGTATCAAATTGTATGAAGTCAAAATTTGTGTTTTAGGTTTACTATTGCATTCATTGCACTTTCTTTTCAAATAGTTCCTTGGCCACTGAAACTATATTGTCAAAAATATTTTTGCATTTTTGCTATAGTCGAGATTTAATGAGAACAATAAATATAACACAAAATAATTCTAGTTGTCAACTATCAAGAGACACAATGACGCCATTCACCTGCAGTCGAATTTTATAGAATAATGAAGATGTAAAAGGCTAAAGTATTGAAAAGCTTTCCAACAAAGGATAAATAAATGAGAGTAAGCAAAAACAAAGGCCAACCCTAAGATTTCATGGGTTAAATGATAATAAGTAGAAATCAAACCTAGAACTCGCCTAACATTTCATGAATTAACTATATGTTCACTACATGTTGAATTACATCAACTTTGTAATTGTATCATATGCGTTGAATATGGCACACTTGTCTATAAATGTATAGCTATTGCATTAAATGCTATTATGTCTACTATTCAATTTTGTTTAAGTAAATTGGGAGAATATGACATTAAACATACATTTGGAAATTAGGTGGGTTCACATGCATTGAACGCATAACTAGTTCATGAATTCTTTGGGCTGTGCTACATTTTGTTTGTGCTTATTCTCAGTTTATTATCGTTTTTTGGAGATATTGTGGGTTTTGTAGCTGTTCGTTGCGTTTTTGCATGTGGGTATATGTGCAGTGAATACATAGTTAGTTTATAAAATCTTAGGTGGCTGTTGGGTTTTGTTTGTGTTTATTCTTGTTTGTTGAAAATATTGTGGATTTTTTAGCATGTTTGTTAGACTACAAAGGTGCATTGGTGGTGAATGACTTGGCTCTGTGTTTTTGACTCTTGATAACTACAAGTATATGATCTTTGATGTTTGTTGTTCTCTAGGAGAATCTATTGGTGGGTGGCTTGTTTCTATGTTTGTGGTGCTAATGCGATATGTTTGGGAAAATTTATAATGTTTGTCTATTTTTTTCATTCAAATTAACCAAGTGTTCTCTGCTTATCTTCACACCAACTGTCGAACACATATAGTGAGGTTTGCATTTAATGCATTAAACATGCATTAACTACTATAGTACCAACCAAACCCATCGCCAAAACTCACACTACATGCATCCTGAATTAAATATTTTCCACAATATATAATGTTCCCCACCAATATATAATGTTCCCCAATTTTCCTATTTTACTTAAAGAAAAATGAAAAATCGACTTACTCAAACCATTGGAAAAAGAGATAAACCATAATTTCCCAACACAAACAAATATGTGCTTAAATCCTAACTATAGGAAAAGGACAAAAAAAATTTAAACAAAAAAGTCTCATACTTAAGCAATGAATTGCATATCCGATGATTGTCATTATGCATATTCTTGGTTGAAAAAGTAACATGTTTTTGTGCAACTGCAAAGGGAGTAAAAGATATATGTAGCTATAAATATATTTAATTATTGAACAAGGAAGTGAAAGATCATATTCTTGTATCATTATTTCCCTTTGATTACAATGAATTTAGAGAACAATAAAGAAAATTAGTGTGTTCATTGCCACGATAGTTTACAAGACCTTCCACAAAGCATATGTAATTTAATGTACTTAGTTGGCTCATTAGCCCTTGTAATAGAAAGTAATACTTCTAGTTATCGAGTATCATAAACACATGGCCAAGCCACTAACGACCACTGCACTTTTATAGAATAATGAAGATGTAGAAGTACAATCAAGATCTAAGAAAACTATAGACCATTTAGTTCCATTAAACTGTAAGAAAAACCACAACTGATAGCTAAGAAACCCAAAGGCTTTTCAACGAAGGATAAACAAAGGATAACAAATGTTGCAAAAAATAGACCAGGCTAAAAACACACAAGATTTTTAAGAAACAACAAATAAACAAGAATGAGCACAAATAAAACCCAACTCTCAACTCACATTTCATAATTTAACTATGTACTCGTTGCTTCTACATCCATGTGCCCTCCAAGACATCTCACAAATTTTTCTTTGTGAGATTTCCAACCACTCAAGAAATAAACACATAATTAGTGCATTCATTGCCCCCACAGTCCACAAGATCTTACTCAAACCACATGTAATTTAATTTACCCACTTCCCCCGCTAGCTATTCTAACAATAGGCAACACACAATGAAGCCATTGATGACCATTTCACTTTTACAGAATAATGAACATGCAAAACCTCAACCAAAACTAGAGAACTAATAGGATTTTAAATGAATGATAAACAAATGAAAATAAACATAAACAACACATCATAAATGAAACTCAAAGCTTCAAACATATAGCCTTTTTAAAAAATGACAAACAAACAAGAATAAGCACAAATAAAACCCAACTGTTGCCTTGCATTTGATCAATTAACTATGCATTCATTGCTTGTGTAATCAACAACCCTCCAACACATCTTGCTCATTTTTCTTTCCAAGCTTTGGTGACAATGTGCTAGTCACTCAAGCAAAAAATACATGATTAATACATTCTCTGATCCCACAGTCCAACCGACCTTTCTCAAAGCACATGTAATTTAATGTACCCACTTTCCCCATCAACCCTTGCAAAAACAAGCAATTCGTCTAGCTATCAAGTATCATAAACACACAACAAAGCCATTGACAACCATTGCACTATTATACAGTAACAAACATGCAAAACTGCAACCAATAGCTAGAAAACCCACAAGATTTTGAGCGAATGATAAGCAAACAATAGTAAACCCAAAAAAAACCCAACACTCACCTCAAATTTCAAAGTATGGAGAACAAACAGATGACCCACTCAATAAACAAGTGTTGGAAGTGGCGACACAAGCCTCTCAACAAACAATAAACAAACAATAAGCAAAAAACAAGAAAACACAAAAGCTTCGTAACAAACAATAATAAAACAATAAGGAAAAACTGCCACTTGCCTCAAATTTCATGAATAAACTACGAATTCTTTGATTTCATATGCTTGAGTTGTCCATTAGACAATAGGAGGTTTGCATCTAATGCATTGAACATGTATTCATTGTTACAGTACACATCATTCCACTAAAAAAGCTCACACTATATGCATCCCCCAATTAAATATTTTCCACGATATATAATGTCATGTTGTTTTCTTGATTTGCTTGAAGGAAAATTAAAAATGGACCTACTAAAAGCAGTAGAAAAAGAGAGACCATAATTTTCGAGCATAAAAAACTAAGCTATTGAGATAATTGGTTAAAGAAAATTGTGTAGCTCTTATGGTGTTCAAGGGGCTCACAGACTTGGGAAACATGAATAGATTAGTATAGTTAATGACATGGTTTATAATTGATAAACATGAAACTATTTTATGGCCAAAAGCAAGTTACTTCTGCAATGAGAGTCATGCATAGTTACAAGCATGTGGTATGTTGTCCATGTGTAATGTTTTTCATTGTACATTGACTAGAATGTATAATACAGGTGTATTTTCTTTAATTTGCTTGTAAGAAAATATTTTTGATATGCTTTATAAAGCATTGCATTTGAATTGCATATTGCATGGCTGCACTTATGCATGTCTCTGGCTACATTATTAGTGCAATCAAACGATTGTAACAATCATTTGCTTATTGGCATAAATTTGACAGTTTCAAACACTTGGCACAATTCTTATACATATTCATCGAATCAAGTATATTTGTACATAAAAATTTAATTGAAGGCCTAGTTGGTACACAAGCAATGAATACATAGTTAATTCATGGAATTCTAGGCATGTGCTTTGGATTTTTCCTTCTTTTTGTCATTGGTTTATTGCTTCTTGAGAAGCTTGCATGTTTCTCTTGTTGGTACATAGAGAATTTTCATTGTGGAAGCATTGAACATATTTCTCATATGCTAATCGCTTGAATGCTTTCTACACTATTAGCGAAGTTAACAAAATTTTTATTTAATTTTTGAATACTTGGTAAAATTTATCGCATTTGACTTTTTTTTGGTAAATCCTATCATGTGCTTGTGTGTTTCATGTTTATAAATAAAATATTATATATCATGAACTATGTTCATTTGTCTAATATATCTTTCTAACATGCACCATTGGTTGCAAACGGAGACAGGGACAAAGATCTATATGGCTGCATGTATACTTGGTTATTGAACAAACAACTGAAAGGTCAAATTATTCTATTATTTCTCCCTTTTGTTTACAATGAATTAGAAGTCTTCCAATGTGCCTTGGGAGAATTGTGAACAATAAGAGAGAAGCTTTGTTCAAGAATCTAACTTGCCGAATAGAAAGATGAGCATAGTGAATGGCATGCTATGCAATTCATAAATATGGAAATTTTTTTTGTTCACAGGAAAATTACTATTGCAATTGTTGTATTTGCTTTCGAAATAGTTGGTTAGAAAATCAAATTATATTGTTCAAAATTTTTACGTGCTTTTTCCACTGTTGGGATTTAAGGACAAATCTTTGATGTTTGAAAATTATGTTTCATCTCTTTTTCTATTGGTTGGAATATGCCTAATGTTCATTTTAGTATGAGTAAATTAGGAATATATGGAGACATTATATATACTGCAAAATATTTGATCTTGAAATAATGAATACATGTTTAATGCATTAAATGGAAAATACTTGATAACTAGAAGTGTTGCTCACTTTTACAAAGGAAGGTGAATGATTTGAGCAAGGTCTTGTTGACTGTGAATGCATTAAAAGCATAAACCATCTTTTCATTTCTTCAATAACCATTAGTCTAACGAAAAAGCTCAAAAATAAAATTACGTGACATGTGTTGGTGAACTGATAGGCGCACAGGAAATGAATGTATATAGTCAATTCATAGAATGTAAGGTGGGTGCTAGGTTTTATTTATGCTTATTCTTCTTTGACAACTGTCTATTCAAAGGTTGTTTCAAGTTCTTCATTGCACTCTTTCATGTTTGGTATTTTCTAAAAGTGCACTGCTCATGAATTTTTCAAGTAGGCTTATTATTAATTTTCCTTTGAGCAAATAGGCCAAATTGATCAACGCAAATTTTTTGTTGCAAATTTCCACTCATTAGATTCAAATTTTACAGGTTTTGTTGGTAGGCCAATTCCCATTAAAGCAATCAATCCATAGTTAATGCATTTTATGCTTGCACAATGAGAAAGGCCTTACTCAAAGATCTAAAATGATGTCGCTATATGTAGCAAAAAATTACTACTCTTTTGATGCATCAAGCAACACATGTATTGGGATTGCTTGATACCAATACTCTCAGCATATTCTATTTCTCAAAGTATCTTTAAGGTGCTTCCTAATCTTAATAGTAAAAGAAACCTACATAAATATGTATTAGAATTTCCAATTAGGCTAGGCAAATATTAATAACAATGCAAGTTATCTTTGAGGCACAGTGACATTAATTTGTATGACATGTGCACATTTCACCCAGATAGAGGCATGAAGAAGTCATCATGTTTAGCTTCAAAAGGTAGACATGTGTATTTAGCTATTGCAGTGGATGCATGTTTAATGCATAAAATGCAAACTTCATGATATGTGTTGGACATCTGGTGCGTATGCAAAAAAATAATGCATAGTTAATCCATGGAATATGAAGCAAGTGCTTGTTTTTTTACTGTTTATTGAAAAGCTTCTCAATTTTTTTGCTGTGGGTTGCTATTTCCGATGCTTGTGATTCTATGTGGTGCTTGAACAAGGGAGGGGTTGAAGAAACAATGTGCAACTAGTGAGTGAGTCATTTGTTTTCTTTTGATACTTGATCATTAGAAGCATTAGAGGGGAAATTCCATGGTTTGAACAAGGTCTTTTAGACTATGGGTGCAAAATGTGTTGGAGGGCTGGTAAGCATATATGCAGTGGATGTATAGATGACTCATGGAATATTAGGTGACTGTTGCCAATTTTTTGTGCTTATTATCGTTTGTTGAAGAGCTTGTGGGTTTTCTGGCTATTGGTTATGGTCTTGCATGTTCGTTAGTCTCTAAAAGTGCAGTGGCTATCAATGGCTTTGTTGTTATGTGTTTATGGCGTTTGATAACTAGAAAAATTGCTTGTTGTGCATATGGCTAGCAACAATATTTAGATATTATAGGGTAAAAATTTGTGGTCACATTGGAGCTCATAACATCGACAAGACTTCTTTTTCAGAAGAGCATTTAAGTGTTAAACTATGTATCATTATACTTGAAAAATTACTAGTATGTGCAACATGGTTTAACACAAAATGATTTCATGAAAATAAGTCTTGTCAATTATGCATAGAATTATTATTAGTTCCTGTTGAAAGGAAAGTTCAGTATTGCAATTGATGCATTTCCTTTTGGATTAGTTTCTTCTCCAATGAGATTGTTTTGTTTAAAATATTTTTGTCTTTTTGCTATAGCTGGGATTTTCCAGTGGGCATATGTCCAGTGAAAGCATAGATGACTCATGAAATCTTAGGTGAGTGTCACGATTGTTTGTGCTTATTATAGTTTCTTTAACGTTTGTTGAGAAGCTAGTGGGTTTTTTGGATATTTGTTGCAATCTTGCATGTTTGTTGCTCTCTAGAAGTGCACTAGCTCTGAATGGCTTTGCTATGTGTTTATTGCACTTGATAACTAGAAAAATTACTTGTTATGCATATGACTAATAACAATATTTAGATATTACAGGGCATAAATTTGTAGTCAGATTAGAGCTCATAGCATTGACAAGACTTCTTTTTCAGAAGAGCATTTAAGTATTAAACTATGTATCATTATACTTGACAAATTACTAGTATATGCAACATGGTTTAACACTAAAAATTCTTTGCTTAAAAGAAGTGTTGTTAATGCATAGTATTATTATTAGTTTCTGTTGATATGTAGGATCACTATTGCAATCAATACATTTCCTTTTGAATTATCCACTTCTTCATTGAGATTGTTTTGTTTAAAATGTTTTTGTCTTTTCCCTATAGTTGGGATTTAAGTGCATATTTTTGGTGCTGGAAAATTACTATTTATCTCTTTTTTGATTGGTTTGAGAAGGTTGATTTTTCATTTTGCTTTAAGAAAAATAGGAAAACAAGGGCACTTTATATATGGTGGGGAACATTGTGTTTTGTGCCAAATATTTAATTGGGGATGCATGTAGTGTGAGTTTTGGTGGCGGGCTGGTTGGTATTGAAGCAATAGATGCATGTTTAATTCATTGAATGTAACTGTGTCATATGTGTTGGATAGTTGGTGCAAAGATAAGCAGAGAATGCTTGGTTAATTTTCATGTTGTTTTTTTATCGTTTGATGAGAATAACCCTTCAACACATCTCACACGCACGGTTCAGAGGACCTTGCTCAAACTGTTGTGTTTTCCCTCTAACACTTCTAATCAAGTATAGCAAAAAAACAAATGGCCCGAGAAGTTTCCACAAAAATAGTATAGTGAGGTTACTGGTTTGGAGAATTTCCAACACCTTGTAATGTGTAAATGATCAACAATTGTAAATGGCAATGGTTTTCTATGCCTCAATGCAATGGATAGGTTATAGGCGTTCAATATGTGCATGTATAGTGAAAATGGAAAAAGTGTTACATGTATACATGTAGGAATTTAGACAAGGAAGAATTTTGGCCTTTGGTGAATGCCTAAGATTATGGTCTCATAGTTTTGTGACAAATGTTCAGGTAGAAAGATGTGTTTTATTGTTTGAAAGGCAAAAGACATTTTCTTGATAAGAATTGAGTTTTGGAGAATGTGATAGATGTGAGTTGTTATTGGATTGTGAAGTATTAGAAATTGAATGTAGAAGAACTTAGAGTATTTGGTAAAACCTAATTGAAAAGCTTACACAAATAGAGAACATGTGTAAAACTAATTGACATGGGCAAGATCTTGTTAAGTGTACATGCATAGATTGCATTTTGTTAGCATTGTACTTGTAATAGGAACCATTTTTTGCAATTGGCGTAGAGACAAAGATCTGTAGAGATACAAAGACATTTGGTTCTTGAAGCAGAGTCCAAGGTCATAGTATGAGATGTTTTTGAAGATTTGTTTGAAAGAAAGTTTAATTGTTGATATGTGTGTTAAAGTTGTGCAAATTGTTTCATTTTGTCTAAATTTTGCCCGTTGAAAAATTTCTATGGTCAAACTCCATGTGGGCAAATATGCAAAAACATAGGAAAAAAGGAAAAAACCATGGAATTTTTAAAAAACTATAATGAAACAAAAAGAAGCACAAACAAAACCCATTAGTTTCCTAAGATTTAATGAATTGGCTATGCGTTCATTGAATATGTAGTTAGAAAGATATAAAGTTTTATAAATAGACAGGCAAGCCATTGACCACGAGTGTAGTTTTTAAGAATAATGAATATGAAAAAGTGCAACAAAGAGCTAAAAAATCCACAACGTTTTTACCAAATGAGATTAAGTAGAAAGAAAACCCAACACTCGTCTAAAATTCCATGAATTGAGTATGCCTATAGCAACATGGGATATAGTAGTTCAAACAGAACTAAAACATGTATGCAACTGATGAGTACTTGTTGCTTGTGCACCTACCAACCCTCCAACACATGTCACACATTTTTCTTTTCTAGCTTTCCAACCACTCAAGCAAAAAACACATAGTTAACACATTCATTATCCCCATAGTCCACAAGACCTTGCAGAAAGGACATGATTTAATGCACCCACTTACCCCACTAGGCCTTCTAACAACAAAAAACACGAAGTGAAGCCATTGATAACCATTGCACTTTTATAGAATAATGAACATGCAAAATTGCAAGCGACTGCTAAAAAACCCACAAGGTTTTCAATGAACGATAAACAAATGACAATAAACATAAACAACACATCGAAGAATGAAACTATAATCTAAAAACACACAAGCTTTTAAACAAACAACAAATAAACAAGAATAAGAAAAAATAAAAGCCAACTCTCACTCCACATTTCATGAATTGACTATGCATTCATTTCTTCTGCACCCACCAAATTTCCATTACATCTCACACATTTTTCTTTCTAGGCTTTCCTGGCAGCATGCTAGCCACTCAAGAAAAAAATAGATAACTAACACACTCTCTGCCCCCATAGTCTAGCTGACCTTTCTCAAAGCACATGTCATTTAATGTACTTGCTTTCCTCGTTAGCCCTTCCAACAACAAGCAATTCTTTTATCTATCAAGTATCTTAAACACACAAAAAAGCCATTGAAAACCACTAGACTATTATAGAATAATGAACATGTAAAACCGCAACCAACAACTACAAAACCCACAAGATTTTAAATAGACAATAAGAAAATGATAGTATATGCAAACAAAACCCAACACTCACCTAAAATTCCAAAGTGTAATAAAAAAACAGACGGGCCACTCACTAGTTGCACACTATTCCTCCATCTCTTCTGTCATTCAGACACTACATAAAATCACAAAAAGATGTCAAATACAAAAAAAACACACCATAAAGTTTAAATTCAAAGAACATGAGATATATTTATGTGGAGGAAAGAGTTAGTGAGAAAAGCATGAGAAAAAAAATTGTACCAAATTGTGGCGGCTTTGTGAGCAAAATAAGACATTTTGAAGGGAAAAATAACTACACAATGGATTTTTGCAAACAATAAGTCATTATATCCAAATTTACTAGGTTTTTCTATTAGGCTAGTGCCTCTCCAAGCAATCAAGCCATTGTTAATGTATTGTAAGTCTCTACAATGGAATGGATCTAAAACAATATTGCTCTATATAGCAACAATAAACTAGTATTTTAATGCATCAATCAATAGAAAAATTTGTTCCAAGTCTATATTGTGACATGTTCACATGTAACAGTCTTTGCATTCTTACCATGCATGCACATATTTGACATTTACAACATGTGTAGGACATCAAAGCATGCACAAGCATTTCCATTTGTAGTTGTTCACAATTTACATAGTACAAGGTATTAGTTGATTCATGAATTCTTAGGTTAATCCATGAAATCTTAAGCCAATGCTAGATTTTGTTTTTTCATATTCTTTTCTATTTATCATTTGTCGGAAAGCTTGTGGATATAAGCTTGGCCTTTTGTATATTTGTCATTCTATAAAAGTCGACTACAAATGAATGGCTTCATTGTGTCTTTCTGATACCTAATCTAACTAGAGGTATTGCTTGTTGTCCTTAAATCCCAACTATAGGAAAAGGAAAAAATATTTTAAACAATACAATGTCAGTGGCCAAGCAACTATTTGAAAAGCAAGTGCAATCAATTCAATAGTAAACCTGCCATTCAGTAGACAAATGAACATAGTCCATGGCATATAATACACTATTCATAAACCACAAAAAGATGAATAAAATTTGCAAAAGAATATATCTACACAATATTTTTTTACGAGCATTCCCCATTGGCCATTGTAACAAAAACCAAGTATCACAAACATAGGAATAAGGAACAAAGCTAAAAAAACACAAGCTTTTAAACAAACAACAAATAGATAACTATAAGCACAAATAAAATTGAGTGCTCATGCTAGATTCCATGAATTAACTATGCACTCACCGCTTCTGTACTCATCAGGCCTTCTTGCACACTTTTCTTTCGAAGCCTTACTCATATGTTGATATCCACTCAAGCAATAAACACATAATTAATGCATTCACTCACCTAGTATCCGTTTTCATGCATGTGTGATCCACAAAACTCATTTGCACTGTTACTCCTTGTAAAAATAAACAATACTTCTAGTTATCAAGTGTCAAAAACACACAACCAAGCTATTCACCATCAATTCGGTTTTGTCAAATAATGAATAGGAAAAAGTGCAATCAACACCTAAATGCCAAGTATATAATGCTCCCATATTTTTCCTAATTTATTGAAACAAAAATCAAGAGTACACCTATTGCAAGACAATCAAATTTCATTGGGCAAGCAAGTATTACAAATGTAAATGTTAAAATTAATAATTGAATGCAAATTATGTTAGTCTTACTGCTATTCTTCACTTTATTTTGATGGCATTTTTCTCAAAGGCAAGTGGCTAGTGTGATCAAAGAAGTTTAGTGTTGCAATTGAATAATGTATATTGGAGATGGGATACTTGTTAATCAATCTACAGGCAATGCATTAAATGCCAACGACTGTACTACTCATTTTTTTCTAAGTAAATAAGCATGTTACAACTCTATGTATTTTGGAAAATATTTAATAGATAACAGTTAACAAAGCTAATAGCATACTTAATAACATGTAACAAAGCTTGGGTAAACTGTTGAAAAAAAAATGTAGAAAATGCAATTGTGAACATGTTGCATATAAAAACATGTAACAATAGAGTTTAATCTATTTTTCAGTAACATAAGAAGATAAAGTATTGTCTAGCATACAATGTATTGCATACTATAAACATGTAAGAGTGGATTTTAATCCATTTAATTGACAAGATAAGAAAGTAAAGTAAAGTACTGTCTATCATATAATTGAGAGACATGTGAGCTCTAAAATTAAACTAGAAAGAAGTTTTGAATCATAAAACATGAAATATAGTAATATAGGGAGAACAATCGACAAGAAAATCATAGCGAAAAGGATGAATCCAAGTTCGTCCAATTGCAGGTACTCTTTTTTGGCAAGAGACACTGCACAATTCATCTGGTGTTGTCATTGATGGCAACCCTAGTTAGTAATCCCATCCGCACCTCAGTATTTTCTTATACTAGAAGTTAGATTGAAGATATGTGTTAACTGTCAAAGCTAAAATAGGGAATCTAATAGAAAAGGACGACTAGATGAGTATAGCATGTTGCGGATCTTTGTAGCATAATTGTTTAAGGTGTTTCATGTTCGAGACATGTTGTTTTGGGTCCTTACTATGTTTTGGCCAACATTGTTTGGTCTGCATTGTTAATTGTTTATGGATTGGGCCAAAAATTTATACACGTTTCATATTTTGTTAAAGCCAACATGTAGTTGTTCTAATCTCTAGTTGCGGATATATATATAATCAATTATTCAAATCATTTTGATAAATGATGTGAGAGTTAGAAGGATTATAGATTGATTGTGCACAGTTTCACTTGAGAAGAACAAAGATTGGTGATCTTTGAATTAAATCAGATAGAGTTTCAAGAGCAAAATCAGATAGAAAGTGAAGAATGTTGTCAATGTGCTTAACTGAAACTATGATCAAGCATTAGCAGATGCTATTGCTACCTAATTTTTAGCTTTCAATTGAAATCAGGTAACCTAGTGTTTGTTCTTTTCATGTTGTATAAACATTTAAAGATAAACCATAAAACTGTTAAGTTTCAATATGCATGAAGGAGTGATTGTCAAAGTAAATCAAATTACATTTTTCAATGGTGCATTACAAAAAATGAGAAAGAGAATCATGTATTCAAATGCAATTTCTTTTATTGATAATCATTAAGGTACATGTCCCTCAAAAGCCAAGGGAATAACTCTCTTATTCAAATGAAAATATGAAACAAATCATACCTGAATAAGTAGAATGAAACAAGAGAATGTGCATGTAAGAATGGAACTAGTCATTGCATGTGAATGACTAGTTACAAGTTTCCTATTGTCATGTAGCTACTACCCCAAACCACTTGTGTCCCTCCCAGCTCTGTAGTGCTCCGCACCCTGCATCTAAAGAAAACATGATGTTAGAGAAAATCTCTAAGCAATGAAAGATTCAATCCTTACATACACACCTACCTATACATGTATAAACTAATCCATAAGTGCATTAAACAAAAACATCAAACATATGCATTTAATTTCTAACTGTTTGATTCATGTGTAGATTTAGGACAAGTATGATTATTGTTTCATTATCAAATCAAATACAACATGTGGGGTAAATGTGGCTCCCACAAGGGTAGAGCTCAACATGCTTTGAAAGAAAAGGAAATTGAGCAACTTGATCAAATATTTATCTCTTATCAATGCATTAAATCAATATGGAATCACACCAGTTGATCAAATTTCATTATCAAATTTAAAAGATGCAACATATTGTGCTGATATGTCCTTCATAGATGCATCAAGTGTCTTCAAAGATGCATCAAGTTCAATTATGCATCTTTTAAACAATGAGGAAGCATTTTAGATTGTCGTCAAGCCCCTCTCACCACAACCCTATTGGGCAGTCACACATCACATAGGAAAGTGAGCTGTTAGGTCACCCACATATGTGACAAGTGGCTGTCCAATAAAGTTGCAATGATGAAATTGTGTGTATTTATTACACATGTAACAGAAGCAAGAACAATGGCTGAATCAATGTCATGGTACAAGTGCATAAGGATAATAATCATAAATGTATGTTACATGTCAATTCAAGGACATCACAAGTGGATATGCTCATGACCTTTCATGAAAGGGTTTTGGTTATCATGAATGATCCAATATGGATCATGATTGCATACAAAAAATGGTAGTAAAAACAAGTTATAAATGACAATTGGGTAGTCATGATTGAGGATATGTCTCATTTTGGAAGCCAAGGTCATAGTACAAGGTATGCTAAAGGACAACCATGAAGGTTAGGACAACAATAATGAATGAGGAAACATAGGTTGATAAAAGGATTTTGGGGTAATAAAGAAAGATAATAGAAATCCAGTTGCCTATGCATAAGTGAATGACACCAATGTCAAAGAAAGGAATGCCAAGAGAAAATCTCAAGTTGCACAAGGATTTATTCAAGGCCTTCTCAATCAAACATTATACAAGAAATGCTACCATATCATATTCAATGCATGATGTTTGAGGAAAAAGGAAAAAGGAAAAGACATTTAAGAAACATCAACTCTAGTTGACACAAATATGTGCATATCATAACTATGTCATTACAAGAAGTCATGAAAGCAATAAAACCCTGATATGATGTGATCAAGATACCATTTCTATGCCATAACACAAAGGTCTACTATTCTCTAAGCATATTACAAAGAATGATTGAACAATTTCCAAATGGTTTCCTTTGGAAATGATACCTCTAAGCATATTACAAGGAAAGGAATAAGCATGACCATCAGAGGATATGAAACAAAATCCATTCACAACAAGTTTAGGGCATAATTAAGGAGCATTCCCAGATTCAATCAAAACAGTGGCAACCATTACTTGAAATGGGGCAGTGCATTTAATTTTCAAGTCATGGGGACAACAAGCAATACAATGGTACAAGTGTCATGAGTCAATATCCATGAGGTGTAATACAATATCATTGTCCTCAAAGAAAAACAACACATACTAATCAAATGAATGTGAAATTCAATGAGGACAACCAAAAGGGGTCCAAAAGTTGTTGTGCAAGACTAGTGGATTTGTATTTCTTGGTGATAGTTCCAGGACAATCATAAGTAATAAGCTTGCTCACTATCATAATGAATAATTACATCCATTAACAATCATCAAATGAATGGGGTTTGGTGCATAGACAACCACCAATCAACAGGGTCATACAATAGGACATTCATGATGGGAAATAACAGTGCCAATGATCTCTGGTAAATGACAACATGTTAGGACAGTCTACATTAGTGTTGGTTACAAGAGTAAAAGTATAAACACCATACACAACCAAGAGTAGGGTTTCCAGAGAAAAAACCTTATAAGAAGGGAATATTTATCAAAGAGGCAAATGATAAAATAGGACAACAAATATAGTCATCACAATGACAACATGAACATGCAATGATAGCTAAAATTCAAGGATGATGGAACACCATGGAGGTATGAAAATATCATTGAAGATAGGGACAGTCATGGTAGCATAGGGGTCATGATACACACTTTGTGCACAATGAACTATGGTGAGAGCCTTTCTAAGAAAGGAAAGTTATGGTGAAGTGGAACAATGTCTTGTGAATGGGGGAAACATGTAACGACAGTGCAAGACTATATTTGCTCATAGCAAATAAATTTTAAGTTTTATTCTTATCATTTGGAGGTAAAATGAGAAAAAAAATGATGCAAACCATGGCCATAGACTATTTCATAAGAGAAATGAAGGAGCTCCATCACAACATTCACATGCAATAGGTGTGGTAGTTCTCTTGGCGTTATGTGTCATCAATATTCATAGTTGAGCATCAAATTCTGAAGGATTGAGAAGCTGCCATATGTAGTTTTGAAGATGGAAGATAACATATCGGGACAGTGATGATCATGAGCTAATAGGAGGAGGTTCCTAGTCCAATATTATAGGGAATGCATCTCAAGTAGTGCTTCCATTGAATATTTTATCACAAGTAATAACACTATCAATTTCAAGGGAAAAAAGACATGAAAAAGTTGTCATGACAACAATACACCCATAGAGAAAATGAGGGATTGAAAAATGTGTGAAGTATTTGTGTTATGCTCGCATTGTACAATGACATTGGATCATTTTTTGCAACAAGATCATAGTTTTCTTTCAAATATGGAAGACCCACTTGGGGTTTCAACAGATAAGAGCATCATTATTATATTCTACAGAGAAATGAAATGAAACTTGCAAAAAAAATCATCATTTAGCAACAAATCTGAGATCTTTACAGAAAATCATGTAACCCATGTGGGCTTTTTACTAACAGTGGAAGAATTCAACAAATATACATTCTACAGGAAATCCAAATAGGGTTTTTTCATAAAAAAGCAGAAATAGATAGAAAATAAAAAATGCAAGAAGACCGAGTTTACATAATGAGGGCCAAGCCACATTTTGGCTTTTCTTTTTCTATTTCCCAAAAACCCATCTGGGTTGTTAGATTTGTTGATACAAAGAAGAAATTAGAAAGATACAAGAAGGTTTTGAAAAAAATGAAGCTTTTGATTATGCTCATACTGTGCAATGGAATTGAATCATTTTTTAACAGAATTTGAAGTTGCTTTCAAATTGAAAAAATACCCATATGGGTTTGTCATGAAAAATCTGATATGGAGGCAACAAAATGAAGGATGTTCTACAAGAGACAAAAAATGAAAGCCATTTTATGTATTATGACAGGCCGTGGTTAAAATGACCTTTTTTCTACAAAATATGAGATACCCACTTGATATTTCAAGAAATGGAGCAACGTGACTACTTCCCACTGAAAATGGAGAGCATTTTACAAACTCATTTTGCATTTTTACAACAAAATATAAGATTTTCAAGGAAATCATGAAAACCCACTTGGGGTTCAAACACATAAAGCATTTGGATTATTTTAAAAGGTAAATCAAAGAGTGATTCTACAAATTTAGGCTCAAAACTGACAGAAAAGAGGCCATTCTTCTATCTATAGCCACAAACTTAATGGTTGTGTCTTCCTCAAAACGACACGACAAAAGTTGGGTTTTCTTCTTTCAACAAGAAAATGTAGAATAAAATGAATTTATGCATTTATTAACCAGCTAGGGGCTCGAAATGAGGTTTTTTTTTCTCAAAAACCAAAACAATATGGTCGAAGGAAGGCTTACCTTAGGGTTTTTTGCTCTTTTTTTTGGGCAATATTCAAAGCTTCTTCATTTCATAGAGCCCCTCTTTTTTGAGCTTCACAAATCAACAATGGCAGCTAAAAAAGATAAATAACCACAAAAAAGTAGAAATGAACCAACAATAGTTAGAAATATGTTCATGGCCATAGATTTTTTCCCTCAAAATGGCCTCAAAAATGTGAAAAACACAACTTGTGCCAAGAAAACTAGTTCACCTGCTATTACGAGCTTCCTTTCATCAGAAAATGTTAGAAAATTGATAGAGTCAACCAAGATAATACCATTTTCCTATGTGTTTCCAAACCCCATGGTAGCATGGAGTGTTCTAGATTTTCCTTGACCGACAAAATGATGCCTTTTCCCTCATGTCGGTATGTTTTGATAATTAGGGTTTGTTGTGTAGTTTTAACACACACACCCCACTGAAAGCAGGGACCCTCTTTCGCTTTGGTTTTTGGTGTCTTAGACCTTTCATATTGAGGTTTTATCCTGCTTTGGAATGTGCTTAAATGTTTATATTGCCGACCTAGGTGGTTCCCCTAAGTTACTCTTTGAAAATCTTAAGTTCTGAATGAATTTCGGGTTTTTACCCTGATTCAAGATTTTCCTCTCTGGACGGATTATCTCAGATCATGCTCAAGTTCCAACTAAATGTTGTGGTGCAGGGATTTCTTGTCATCGTGGAATTCCATGTGGGTCAGATTTTCCCGAAATCTGTTTTGCTGTTGGGTTTCTAGATTTGCCAACCTGTCTTGTCATCAGCATTAATGCCCTTCATATGAGCTTGAAACTATGTATTTAACCAATCTTTGATGTCGTTTATGTCATTATTTTTTATTGATCTGAGGGGTGTGCTCTTTTGGTGATTAATTTGATTTTGGGGCATTTGAGCTGCAAAATATTCAATTTGGTGAAGACTTCCTATGCATTTCATTGTTGATTCTTTGTTAGGCACCATTGAGCTGGTATTCGCTGCCTCATTCAAGCCCCTCTACGTCAAATGGTATGTATTTGATCATCCTCTATTTCATTGGTGACTATAGGTAGCGCTTTGATGTTATAGAGTTTTTTTGGGGTTCAAATTCCTGCATGTTTGAGAATCTGATACTAGGGTTTCCTTAATATTCTTTGATTTGCAATCTCCCGATTGATTTCTGAGCTCATTTGTATCATTGCATTATGAGGAGTCTTGCTTGAGAGTCGTGGATTTCCCTAGTGAGGACCCAATGCTTGAAATGATTGAGTCTTATAATGGTAGATTTGTGGGGTTTGAAAGCTAGGGCATCGCCACTTCATCTTATTCCACCCTAAAATTGGCCTAGAATACTAAAGAAATCCATAGAATGCCCATATTAAACTTTCCCTAAGCTTAAATATTTGAAATTCATGATCGATCTCGTGATTTGGGCGAAATCGTGATTTGACATCGAAGTTCGGGTTTCGTCCTCAGTTCTGGATTTTTCGGCTCTAGTGGATTGTCCGGTTCTGGTGGATTTTCCCGATCCCTTGTGTTTTCCCGAAATCTACATACTTAGAGTTTTGTCTTGTCCATGGATTTTCGTCGAGTCCAAATTGTCCTAGAATCCTTGGTGCCCTATTCTTTCCGAGATTTGCAAGGTGTCTCCTCCTTCGCGGAAATCTGTCTCTGGCGAATTTTCCAGAAATCTAATGAAATATAATGGAATGTGAAATAGCATGATTTGTTAATATTTGATGATGCATTTTATGATTAATTTATGCTATCTTATGATATCCTATGTGGTTTATTGATTAATAGTGATTGAATTTAATTGTTAGTAGGTGTTTCATGGTTATTCCATTGGAATCCGTCTAGTCTAGAATTTCCTGAAATTCCTTTCTAGCTCAGATTCTACAGATGGTACTAAAACCCAAAGTTAATCAAGATCATTTTATATGCGATTTAATGACATCTTGTTTATATGGGGATTCATTCTAACATTATTTTGATGGATTCGCGTTGATTTCCTATGGTTTTTATTGTGTGTTGTTGTCAAGTGTAGGCTGAACCTAGCAAGACAGTGGTCGGATCTTCAATGTCTAAAGCATAAAAGGTTAAAATGGACACCAATAACAAGATCCTTGAGAGTAAAATTACATCAATCTGGTATGAGGTGACTGATACAAATGTTGGATTGTGGGATTATGAGGAATTCAAAGGAAGAATGGTAGCAGATGATCTTCCTGTGGTGGCTAGAAGAATGAAGGAGTCAGGCTTGTCACATGTAGTTGGTTTTCCTTCCACAGTCCAGTGATATGAACTTGTCCTCAAGTGTGAAAGACATTATGACCAAGGTACACAGAGAATTATTGACCCACAAGGGAGATTTGTGGAAAACCTAAATCGGGTTTCCATTGCATAGACTTTTGATATGCCAGATAGGTCTCATGTGGTGGCATTTAATATGGAAGCATCTAAGGGATTCTATGAGGAACATACTGTGAAATCACAATAGCTCATTAATTCTTGGCTAGAGAAGCCCAAGTCTCATTATTCCAAACTCCCCAAGCAGCTATTCAGGGAAAAATTCAAGAAAGAATACTATGATGCCATCACATTGCTCAGCAGGGTGGTGGGATTAAGGAGTGCGGGTGTGTTTGAAAATTGGATGTGCCATGCTATTATGAGGATGGAACAGGAAAATGTTGATTATCATTGGGAAGGTGTGATTAGTAGGGTGATCCATGAACAACTATCCAATGTATTGCAAACCAAGACCTTCACAATGACTTCATACTTGGTCTATGCACTTGTGAGATTTCACCCATACAAAGGATTGAATACAAGGGGAATTTTCGGCCAAGATGTCATTTATGAGGTTTTCCCTCAATTGCACCTAGGGAGTTCAAGCTATAGGAGGGTGAATGATGCATTCACCATGAACATCAGTAGATTACTCCAGGGTACAGAACATGTTAGGATTTCAGATCAAGCAAAAGAACTCATCAAGAAGTATGGGGCTTGGTTTATTTAGTTCCCAAATTTCTCTTACATTCAGATTGATGGCTACCAGAGGGCTCCTTACCGACTTCCAAGGTATTCGACTGATCACATTCTAATTTTGGAGGTAACTAGACAAATCTATGATTTTGATGCCATTGTCAAAAGGGACAAGCATAAAGCTAGTTTTGGTGGAGATTTCCCATTAAGGATTGGAATTGGAGAGGCATGTCCTTCTATTGTTTCATCTCACGCTTCAGAGGAAGAAATGGGTACCCTTGGTTTATCTTTCCATTCCAAGAGGTCTAGATTTGACATCACGGGTGAAGTTCAAAAGAAGGCTAGTAGAGAGTATAGCCATAAAGTTGATTTGGAAGACTACTGGGCTAATTGCAATGACAAATATGAGGTAAGGAATAAAAAGTTCTCTTAGCTCCTAGTTGAATCAGTCTAACTATATAATGTGAAGGCAGTCCCTAATCAACTTGAAGATGATGGAAACCTGGTTCAAGATCATGCTTATGAGGTGATAAAGGACATGCCAATTGGTGATGTGGACTAGTTGGAGGAAGAAAAGATAGAACTAAAAGAATTGATGGATCTAGTCACCAAGTTTACTAGAATGTGGCTGAGGCATAAACAATGGGAATTGGAAAATAAAGGTGTATAGTGCACCTATGAGCTAATGGGAGACTTGGACCCTCACTCCACTTCTGAGGAGTCAACTGAGTAGGATCCTAAGGGAAAAGGTAAGATGGATTACTCTTTTAAAATCAAGATAAAGGGTGTTCAAGAGGAGGAAGTCCAAGAAACAGAAAAGCAGAGAAGGCCAATTGCTAAGAAAAGGTCAAGGACCAAGAAATCTGAACAGAAAGAAATTGAAAAACAGGGTCCCGAGGTTGATGTTCCTATGCCTAAGAAAAGGAGGATTGTAATATTATCTCAAAAGGCAGGTTCCAAGGATGGAAAGGAGGTGGATCCACCTATAGTAAATGTAGAGAGCTCAAAGGAAAAGGAACAAGTGTACACAAGGAGGTCAAGGAGTCCTTCTCCCAAGGATAGTGTGCCCAAGGCAGATCCTCCTCTAGTTACTTCTGATAAGGAGCAGCATGACGACATTCCTCCTTCCCATGAAGCTAAAAATGAACCAGGTGAGCCCAAAGAGGCTGAAGATCATCCAGACTCAAAAGGAGAGGAATTCTGTGAGGGTGACCTTTACAGTGTAGAAGTAGAAGTTGAAAAGGTGATGCAGTCTCCTTTGGTGGCCTACGAGGATTCACCTGTTAAAATTGAGGAGGTCCCTCCAAGAGAAGAAGAAGTAGCGAAAGTTCCATCTCTTGACCACCAAGAGGAACATGTTGAAGAAAAGGAGAACAAGGCAGATGAAACTCCTGAGAAGCGTAGTTTGGATAAATAAGTACCTGAGGGTCAACAAGAGGAAATAGAACAAAGTGAGGTGCAGTTGGAATCTACTATTCCAGAGTGGCTAGACAAGGAAGTAAAGAGAAAATAGGTTATAGTGGAGGATACTCTACCTAATTGGGATGAGTTACTAGCCAAGATTGGCAAGCACAAAGGTAAAAATAAAGCCAAGATTATTTCAAGGATTGAAAGAGATGAGGCAAGTAATAGGGTAGTCCACATTGCAACCCCTACTCTAGATAAAAACAAAGATGATGTGATTGCAAAAGATTATAATGTGCAGACTTTCAATTTAGGGCCTACTTTTGTTGAGTAGGACATTGAAGATTATCAAGGTTCTAGTGCAGTCATATTGGGTAGATTGAGGAAAGAAGTGAAAACTAAAAAGGAGATGAAGACAGAGATCGAGGGACTCAAGAAATGTTTGGAAGAATTAATGAAACCCTTGCAATCCATTAACCCTTCATCCTCTACTGCAAATCCCTTACCCCAGGAGACTATCTCTGAGCTTGAAAGGATGAAGGCTTCTACTCTTGTTGCTGTAGATTGGCTGCAAGGGGTGCAAACTAAAGGAAATGATGCTATTAGGGACATTCTGTCATCTAGAAAGGATGTTATGAGAGCAATTGATTGGTTGAAAGAAGTATTGGTCAAGACAAAGAGGATACAGATCTCCTGCTGCAAAAAATGAAAACCATCATGGAATACACCAAAGACAAGCTAGTGAAAGATAAAATTCTTCCTCCCACCAAAGCTGTTAAACCTTGGGAGTGGTTTGAGGTGCTGCAAATTAGGCAAAAGGTTCTAAAGAAAATCTACAAATAGAGGAGACAAATTGATGATACGCTTGTTGGTGTGTACAGTGGACATATTGCTTTCTTTGAGATTATGACAGGGAGAAGGAAGATCACCCCTAAATACTTGAGCTTAGAATAGCTAAGGGGGTGGTGGTAGGATGTTTATGCTCCAGTCAATGGCAACCTTGTGACTGAGCACTAGTTAGATGATGCAACCACTTACATTGTTGTCATTGATAAATACCTAACTTAGAAGGTTGAGTGGGATAAGTCAATGAAACAATCAAGGGAAGAGATTGCATCAGTTGATAGCCAACTTAAGGTTTTTTCTTTACCACTTGTGGCCGACTTGGATAGGGTACTTTTGAAGGTGCATGAAATGATGGATCGAAATAAAGACAAAGGGGAAGGTAGTTAAGTTTGGGCTACATCGAGATTTGTGCTTCCCTATTAATTTTCCATCCATTGGTCCGAGCTGCATTGGAGATCCCAGGCTGACCTGGATGAAATTCATGCATTTAATGCATATTTATCTCATTTTTGAATTTCTCTTGGCTGACTTGTTGTGCCTAATTATTATTGTAAAATCCTACCTAGGCTGACATGTTTTGGGGGTTCTATAAATATGGAATTTTGCCTCATTTGTAAGGGTTGAGAATAGACATAGACGAATAGAGAGATAGCTGGTGTAGAAGCGAATTAAGTAGAGCAAGAGTTAGCAAGTAGCTATTCTCAAGCAAATATTATAGTAGAAAGCTGGAATTTTTTCTATAGTGGATAATTTAATGCAAGTAATGACATTGTGATTTGGTGCCACACTTGTGTTCTTATCTTGCATGGTTCTTGTTATTCTATTTTTAGAATTGCTTTGAAGAAATTTAATATTTAGATGTTTAGAATTAGCTTTGATTCAATGATGTTTATGGTTTAATATTTGGAGTGCTGCAGTAATCCTTGGTCCATACTTTTCGCAACCAACTAATTGTTAGTTGCTTAGTAAAGCTAGCCTAGAATTTATATTCATTTCACTTAGTTCAATTGTGAGGTTTTATTCATTTCAATTGCAATAGGGTTGTTTGAATGAATGTTCATGATTTGAAAATCCTAACACCTTAGAAGATTGCACTATTTCTATAAGATTGTAGATCTATCTGGGTTGAGTAGAAGTCATTTTTTGAGGGATTGGTCCATTTTGAGCATTTTTCATTTGTATTGTTAATCTTAGAAGTAGTTAAATCTAGAAATGTCCCTGAAACCCTTATCTTTTGTTGTTTCTTTTATCATTGGGTTAGATTTAGGATTGAAGTATCATTATATTGCTAGATCTGATAATTAAAGATTCAGTATTTTACTTGTAGTAAGGTCCCATTGTGATTACCAACATTTTCACATTTATCACTGAGTTGTTTATGCATTGTCAAGACCTAACATTAGAGACCTTGGGGTTATCTCTTGAGGCTTGCTGATAGAGATTTACATTTCAAGAGAGATAGGATACTATATTTTGTCTGAGTTGTTGTTGTGTAGAAAATATCATCAACAGGGTTGACCCCTGTTTGATTTCAATGGGATTTTTATCCCTTGTTTTTAAAATCAAACACATGTTAAATGATGGTGGCTGAAAATCACATGTTATTTCCTTAGGCATTCATTGCCTTTCAAACTTTCCACTTTATTTAAAATATTGCTAATTATTAATTCCACATTACCTCATGTGCTAGCACTTAGGAATGTTATGCCTTAGGGTTATTCCCCTTGTTTCCAATCATTGCTAAATGTTTTTCAACATATAAGATATGGGTGGGTCAATGCAACACATGTGATGCCCTATTTTTTTTAATCAACATAATGTATCTTGGAATATACTTTCCAAGAGATTTGGAGGTTGGCCATATTGACCAAGTATTTTGGAGCTTATGATACCTTTTGCAAACCAGTGAATATTGCCATGTGTTGAGTGATGCAAAATGTGGTGAGTTAGTAGTCCATGCCTTGGAGGCTTTTTATAAACTTTTGGCATATCATTATATGTTACATTTGTTTCCAAATTTTTGAAATATCATGTAAGTGATTTTTAATCACTTTAGTTTCTTTTGAATGCAAATGTAATGCATTTTAATGGTGGGTCCCCTTGATTTATGCTCAATTGTAAGGTGTTTTGTTAAGTGATGTTTTATGAATCACTTAACAAATTCACCATCTTTAATGCTTTGAAAATCCATGTGGTTTAAAAAAAAACACATATTGCATGATGGGGAATGTAGTAAAAAATTGTAAGAGGACCAATGATGACTTGCAGAAGTGTGGGAGGTGTGAGATATTATTTTGACTAATTTTGTTGAAGAGGGAGGCCAGCTGGATGCATATTTGTCACACTTTTGGGATGGCTATTGACTTAGCTTATTTTTTCTCCATGTAGAGGACATTTTAGAGACTTCTAGAAGGTTCTTTTGGGGCCATTTCTATTTTATCCTTAGTAGGATCTTCTAGAAACACTTGTGTGGGGGTTTTGGATGTTTTGGCTTAAATATGTTGTTTAAGTCATTTTGGAGTTCTTTCTTTTTCAACAGGAGGATAGCTTACTCTCTTGGAGTTATTTTTCATGAAGTTGCATTGTAACTCAGACAGACCTAATATACAATAAGCAAATTAATTTAATAGATTGGAGCATTTTTACCTTTTATTTTCATGTTTTGTGGTGTGCCATTAATGGTTGATCAGTCTATTTTGTGAAAAGTCACTTCCCTTACAAACTTGTCCCATGTTTCATGCATCCATTTGACAAAAAAATTATGTTTACAGGTTATAAATTGTGTTCTTTAGTAGTGTTATTGATTGTGAAATATTTTCTTTTTCCTTTTGAAAACACTATTATAGACCTCTTTATAAATTATTGATGTGAATTGCATTGGATAGGGAATTGTGTGAGTTAGCTTTGGAATATTAATTTGAGTGTGCAAGGGCTATTAGCAAGTCTAGGTTGTTTTTGGTGTATCACCTTACTTTATTTTCAGTATCAAGTTTAGTTTATGCAAACTCTTACCCTTATCTTAGAAGATCAAGTAGTTAGGTGGCATCAAAAGGGGAAGCCAACCCTTATCACTGGAGGCCTGCTTTCAAACAGGTCACCCACAACTTGAAAGCAGTCCCATGTTAGTCCAAATCTGCTAAGTGCAATTATAAAGCTAAGCAAACAAGGTGCAGATTTGGTGCTCTAACAACTCTCTCATAGTTCATCCACTCCAGTCTTCTATGAATGTGATTGTAAGACAGTGAGTCTTCTTTCGAGCAGTAAGCCTTTTGTATTTGAGTAGTGGGCTTTAGGCAGTGTGCTTTAATGCATGTGCATTCCCCACTTATAATACTTTTAACAGAGAATAATCTTGTGGATTAACCTCCACCGTGGATTTTCCCATAATAGGGTTTCCACGTAAAAATCCTTGTGTTATGGTGTTGTGATTGATTGCCTTGTGTTCTTGCATCTTTATTTTGGTTTAATGCTATAAGTGGTTTAAAGATCAAGTTAATAAAGTTAAATTTTGTAGAACACTGAGTCACCCCCCCTCTTAGTGTTCCTTGATTCCAACAATTGGTATAAGAGCCTAGTTCCTCACAAGAAGTTTAATAGCTTGGGGAAGATTCGGGGAGGTGATTCAATGTATTTCGACAATCTTCATCAACAACTTTTGGTGGCACTAGATGATCTTGATCAGTCCAAATATGAAGTCTTGGAATTGCAAGCAAGACTCATGAGTGCTGAGAAATTCATTCAATTATTGAAATATCAAATCAATAAGCCCAGGGAAAAGAGAAAAGATCTCTATGACAAGATCAAGAAGAAAGAGAGTAAAAGCATAGAAGATGATCACCTAAGTCATGCCTTGAAGGAAAAGACAAAAGAATGTGAAAAGCTCACTAGAGATAATGTTGTCCTAAAGCATGAGATGGAATCTATTGTGATGAGGATGACCAAGGAGATTGAAGAGACAAAGAAGAATGAAGAGAATATTACTCAGTCCTTGAAAGAAAGATTTGATGAATGCAACATAATTAATTGTGGAATCAATCAACTGGAGCTTGAATTGCAAAAATCCATAAACAATGAAGAAGAACTTGAAAGACAGATTTTTATTCTCAGGGATGAACATGCTACTGCAAATGAATACAAGGAGAAGTTCAAGATTAGCTTAGCTAAGCTTGATGAGTTGATTCAAAGTTAGAAGATTGGAAGTGACAAGCAAGATCTTGGATATGAGAAAGGAGAAAGCTCCGGATCTAGTCAAAGGAAATGTAGGCAAGGAAATCAAATGAGAAAAGCTCGAAGGTATCTGGTAAGACAAACCAATGCTCAAAATTTCAATGGATACTATTTTAGTTGCAATAATTTTGGTCATATGGCTGCTCAATGAAGAAGTAGAATGAATCCAAGTGGTCCAACATTCTTCGGTTAGTGTTTCAATTGGAATAAGTTTGGTTGTAATTCAATTGAATGTAGAAATATGACAAACAACTTTTTCAATAGAAATGTCAAATTTTATGCCTACAATAGGTTTGGCCATATTGCTAACCAATGCATATCAAGAGAAAATCAATGGAATAATTGGTTTGGACAAAGAAATGTCATGCGCTATAATTGTAACAAATTTGGTCACATTGCAAGATTCTGTAGAAGTAGGAAGGTTTCGGTAAACAAAAGGAAAAATATGCAAAAGGATGATAAGGGAAAATGAAAAGTTACTATGGATGAGATCAAGAATCAAATGAAGAAGAAATGGGTGAAGAAGAGTGTTTTTGATGCAAAAAATGAATCTGTACCAGAATGTAGTGCTGGAAATTCCCTCGGGAATTAGTTTAAGGCCTCTGGCCTAAGGGGAGCTCTCAAGAAAATATTTTACCCCCTGCCAATAGTTGGTACCAAAATGTGGCGAATTGAAACAATTGAATTAATGATCTACATATATTTTGGGAACACTTGTGGAGGAAATTTATGCAAAATTGAAGGTTCACAGAAGAATTTTCTTTCACAAACTATGAAAATAGGGTATCTGGAAGACCTAGGGAAAAATGTTTTATTGCGATAAAAAAATAGATGCTCGAATGATAAAAGGTTACTTCTATTCCTCATTCGTCACATTGCATTTTGAGAAGAAGAATTTTGGAGAGCTCTGTAAGTGAATTTTGGTGAGATACAAGTCTAAAGGCGATTCGGTGAACAAACACTAATACAACAAAAGGTATTTATCTGCAAAACTTGTGAACTTGAAATTTTTGGAAATGGTTGCTCTATTAGTTGTTGATATTAAGGATAGACCCCGTCCAAAATTCAAATGGCGCTTGTTCAAATCCATTGAGACAAAACCATTAGGTGCATTTTCTTTTGTTTCGTATGGTGTTTTGCACATTGAAGATATTAGGGCATATATTCATGTGAATGTTGAGGATTTAGGAAGCTCCCAATTTTTAAATCTATACACAAATCACTTTGTGGGAGAAGATGTCTATGTAAGGCCTAAATTTAAGAATTTGGAGGAGAATAAGTTCACATAAATTGTGAAGTTTCCCGTGTTCAACAAAAATGAATGGGTTTGATATATACTAAGTCAACTACATGCTAAGTTCATGTGGTTAAATCAACCCTTCAAGATCACAAGAGAAGCTATAAGCATTGTTACTGGTCTAAATTCATCCAATGGGTTGCCCACATTGAAATATGTGAAGAACCAAACAGTCACTAAGACAACCGGTTCCACTTTCGACAAAAGAGCCATGACAATTAATGACATCATTGAATTTGATGTAAATTTTCTTCTATGGTTATTGGATATAAAATCTATCACTCTAGCTAAGATAACTCTGTATCTGTTACTGAAATCTATGCAGCATATCAAATGATAAAGGAAAATATAGAATATGACTTATGTGAGTTACTTCAAAGCCAATTAATTGAAAATATTGGTAAAATCAAGAATGACAAGAATAAATTTTTCAAGTATGGCAATCTGTTGTTATGTCTATTCTTCTACTTCATGAATGAAGTTCTGGGAGTTGGTAAAGTGCAATGGGAAGGTGATAGACTGATAGTTGTTCAAATCAGAGAAATCTTATATAGAATTGGTGATAACAAAGCAAGGAAAACTGCTATCTGGGGTTACTTCAAAATATTTCAAAGTGAAATGCAAGCTAAGGAAAGGATTCCTAAATCTATTGTGGAAAAATATAAGGAAACTATTTTCTATGGGAGATTGTTGGCAAGAGACACTGTAAAAGTCATCTGGTGTTGTCATTGATGGAAACCCTAGTTAGTAATCCCATTCGCACCTCAGTATTTGCCTATACTAGAAGTTAGATTGAAGATATGTGTTAATTGTCAAAGCTAAAACAGGGCATCCAAGAGAAAAGGGTGACTAGATGAGTATAGTGTGTTGTGGATCTTCATGACATAATTTTTTAAGGTGTTTTATGTTCGAGACATGTTGTTTTGGGTCCTTACTATGTTTTTTCCGACATTGTTTGGTCCACATTGATAATTTTTTATGGATTGGGCCGATAGTTTGTACACGTTTCATATTTTGTTAAAGCCGACATGCAGTTGTTATAATCTCTAGTTGCAAATATATATAATCGATTATTCATATCATTTTGATATATGATGCGAGATTTAGAAGGATTATAGATCAATTGTGTATAGATTCACTTGAGCAGAACAAAGATTGGTGATTCAAATTAAAGTAGACAAATTTTCAAGAACAAAACCAGTTAGAATGTGAAGAGTGTTGTCAATGTGCTTAACTAGAACTATAATCAGGCATTAACAGATGCTATCTCATAGGTCATCCACTCTAGTTGTCTATGAATGTGATTGTAAGACAGTGAGTCTTCTTTTGGGAAGTAAGCCTTTTGTATTTGAGCAGTGAGCTCTAGGAAGTGTGCCTGAATGCATGTGCATTCCCCATTTATAATACTTTTAATAGAGTATAATCTTGTGGATTAACCTCCACCATGGTTTTTCCCCTAACAGGGTTTCCACATAAAAATCCTTGTGTTATGGTGCTGTGGTCAATTTCCTTGTGTTATGGTGTTGTGGTCAATTTCCTTCTATTCTTGCATCTTTCTTTTGGTTCAATGCTATAAGTGGTTTAAAGATCAAGTTAATAAAGTTAAATTTTGCAGAACACTGATTCACCCCCCTCTCAGTGCTCCTTGATTCCAACACTCTTCCACTTGCTTCTAGTTCTTTGTCAGCTGTAATATCATTGTTATATTTAGTATGAAAAGTAGTTTCTTTATACAATTTTAAACAATATGAGGAGTTTAAAAAGCAAGAAGACTATTTGAATTAGTATTGCTTTATACCTTGCTGTGGTATATACTCTTTACTCAGTTAGGCATATGGCATGTATGATAATGTTGTTTAGATTGAGGGTGAAATTCCCTTTGGTGACAAATTCTTGTAGTGAAAATATCATTGGTGACTTTTCCTTGATGTAGTTTTCATATTTGATGTCCTGGAGTATGGGCAAGAGCTCTCGCAACACATTGCTTTGGATTGAGCAATGCACTATTGACATTTTGTATAATGCTTTTAATGTGTTACTTGTAACTAGTTTTCGGGTTTGTTTTTCATACTTAATAACTAGATGCATTAGAAGGGAAATTGATTAGTTGGACCAATTTTTTGTGGACTACGCATGCACATGCAACAAACACACATTCTCTTATTTTCTGTTAATTTTTTGTTCAAGAGCTTCCCTATTTTCAGCTATGAGTTGCTCTATTCGATGTTTTCCATTCTATGTGTTGCTTGCTCAAGGGTAGAGCTATAGGAACAATGTTCAATAGCTCAATAGCTCATCTGTTTGTTCTATATACCTAAAGACTAGAAGTGTTACAGGGAAAACTGAATGATTTGAGCAATGTCTTGTGGACCATGGGAAGACATGTAGCAAACAGTTAGCTAATTCCTAGAATCTCAGTCAATTGCTAGGTTTTTTTTGTGCTTGTTCTCATTTCATTATCATTTGTTCAAAAAATTCTAGGGTTTTTGGCTCTTCGACACATTTTTACATATGGGTGCATGTGCATTGAATGCATAGCTAATTCATGAAGTCTTAGGCAAATGTTGCATTTTTTTTTGCTTATTCTTGTTTGTCTATCGTCTGTTAGGAAGCTTCAAATATTTTAAGCTTCTCAATGTGCTTTTGCATGATCGTTTTTGCATAAAAGTGAAGTGCTAGTGAATGGTTGGGTTGTGTCTTTATGAAACTTGATAGCTCTTTGGATACATATGTAGTGAACACAAAAATATTCATAAAACCTTAGGTGAGTGCTCGATTAAGTTTATGCTTATTCTCATTCTATTGTCCCCTGTTAAAAACCTTAAAAGTTTTCTAGCTCTTTGTTGTGCTTTCACATATGGGACATGTGTAGCATAGTCAACTCATAAATTTTTCACATATAGAGTTCTAGGTTTTGTTTGTGTATGTTCTCATTTGTTTATCATATCTTTAGAAGCTTGTTTGGGTACAAAATTTGAATTCAATGTCTTTAACGTTTTTAAAATTTTTATCACTTTTGTCTTTTTTTTTGCAAATTTTATCATGTGTTTCTATCTTAAATTTTAATGAATAATGTACTATATGCTACTTTTATTAACTGTGCACGCCTATAATGCATTAACTATGTATTCCTTGCTTGGGTAGCGATCGCTATGCAAAATTTATTGTATTACTCTTTTTTTTGTTTACAATTTTTTTCACACGCTTCTATGTTTCCTATTTATGAATATCATATTATGTGTCATGCAATATGCACATTTGTCTAATTTGGCCCATTCATAGGCACCATTGCTTCTAACTGGACCCACATACAAAGATCTATTGCACTACCAATATTTCTCACTTTTGAACAACAATGTAGAAGGTCAAATTCTTGTATCATTCT
Source organism: Sequoia sempervirens (assembly GCA_007258455.2). Taxonomy (NCBI): domain Eukaryota; kingdom Viridiplantae; phylum Streptophyta; class Pinopsida; order Cupressales; family Cupressaceae; genus Sequoia; species Sequoia sempervirens. The sequence continues at coordinate 335,021 of VDFB02327154.1, forward strand.
TTTCTTTTCTTTCCCATGAATTTTAAAGCTTGCAATGTGAGTATAACAATTTTTTTTCTTTTTCCAAACACAAGTTACTTTTGCAACCAGGATAATGCATAATTGCAAACATGTCACATGCAATCCATATCCAATGTTCCACTATGAACATTGATACACTATATAACATGAAATATATTTTATGCTTCCCATTTTTCCATTTATTGCAGCGGCTTTGATATTTATTTCCTTATAAGAAAATTAGCACAATTGAAACACATAATAAATTTTCGAAAATAGTTGTAACTCATTGCAAAGAAGCATCATGTTTTGTGCTGATTTTTTTGCATTCTAGTTATCATAGGAGTTGTCTCTTTCAATCTAAGTGTAGGACAAAGATCTTTTCCGATAAAAATCAACTTGGGTTCTTAACAACAAGCTTTAAGGTCAGAACTATCCTTCCACCTTGTTTACAATGAAATTTAATTCTTCCAATGTATTTCAGAATTATGTATTGGGAGAATTGTAAATAGTGAAGGAGAATACTTGTTCAAGAATCTAACTTCCTATATAGACAAATAAGCATAATGCATGACATGTCATGTGATTCATAAACATGAAACTATTTTTTTCTTTCTACCAAGTTACTTTTAGGTAACATAATATACTGGTATTAGTGATAGAAGCCAATCCCAATATCTACTAGACTATATTTGCTACTAAAATCAAAACTCTTTTACATTGTTCACCATGCACTTGTCCACTGCAAAGAACTAGAATTCACTCATTCTGGATTTGTTGTCTCAATAGACACTAGCATACAAGCAAAGCCTATGAAATTTGAATTCTATCTCTAAATGATTCCAAAAATTTGTTGCAGTGGTCTATTTGGCTTATTTGCTTTCAGGAAAACAACTTCACAGGCACTCAATGCATTAACTGCATGCAATAGTCGGGAATTAAGCGCATATATTTTTTCCTTGAAAATTACGGTTTCTCTTTTTCCAATGGTTTGAGTAGGTTAATTTTTCATTTTTGTTTAAGTAAAATAGGGAAATAGGGGAACATTATATATTGTAGAAAATATTTAATCGAGGGATGCATGTACTACAATTTTTGGTGGTCGGTTGTTTGATGCTCAACCAGTCAATGCATGTTTAATGCATTAAATGCAAACCTCACCATATTTCTTGCACAACAACTACAAACATAAGCATAAAACACTTTCTTAATTTGCATGAAAAAAAAAAAAGACGAACATGGTAAATTTTCCCAAGCATTTCTGATTGGTCCTTGTAACAATGACCAAGCTTCATAAACACAATAACAAGCCACTCACCAATAGTACACTGTGATAGAATAGCAAACATTAGATAACAGATACTTGTAGTTATGAAGTGTCAAAAACACACAGCCAATCCATTGACCACCAATGCACCTTTGTAGTATAACCAAGATGCAAAAGTGCAACCAATAGCTAAAAACCCACAAGCTTTTCAACAAACGATAAACAAATAAACAAACAAGAATGAACACAAACAAATCACACCAGCCGCCTAAGATTCCATAAATTAACTATGCATTCTCCCATTTTACTTAATTAAAATTGAATAGTAGACATTGTAGCATTTAATGCAATAGCTATATATTGATAGACAAGCATGCCATATCCAACACATATGATACAATTGCAAAGTTGACCTACTCCAACATGCAGTGAACATATAGCTTATTGTCATTTCACACATGAAATCTTAGTGTTGGCTTTTGATTTTTCTTATTCTCGTATGTTTATCATTTCTTGGAATGCTTCTGAATACTTTAGCCTTTTGCATCTTTGTTATTATGTAAAAGTCCACTATAGGTAAATGGCTTCGATGTGTCTCTGTGATAGTTGACAACTACAACTATTCCTTGTTCTCGTTAAATCCCAACTATAGGGAAAATGCATAAATATTTTAAACAATACAATCTCATGGGCCACGTAACTAATTCAAAAGAAAATGCATCAATTGCAATAGTAAACATGCCATTCACAATAAAAGCACAAATTTTTACATTATACAATTTGATACATTGTGAAGGGTACTATATCACTCATTTTTGTAAACCTAAATCAACGAATGAGGAATTCATTATATTTTTTGCAATTAGAAGCTTTGGTCACAAACCAATGCCCACTCAAACAATTAACATATAGTTAATGCTTTCAATGCTCACATAGACCAGAAGACCTTGTTGAAACCATTCACTTTTCCTTGTAACACTTTCACTTACCAAGTATCAAAAACAAATAGACAAGCCACTGACCAGTTGCACATGGTACTAATCGATCCTATCTCGTTTAAGCATTCTAGAGTATGTTAGCTACTGAAAACAACAACACATGGCCAAAAAACAAGAAATATTTTGAACAAAGAATAAACAAACAATAAGAAAAAATCAAGACTCGCTTCATATTTCATGAATCAACTGTGTATTTTGTACTTGTATTCATGCCAATTTTCCAACACATACCACATGGTTTTCTTTTAATGCATTTCCAGGTTTATTATTGCAATTGTTGCATTGTTGTCGTTTCCAATGCTTGCAATTTTGTGCAATGCTTGAACGAGGGAGGAGTTGAAGGAACGGTGTGCAACCCGTGAGTGGGCCCTCTCTTTGTTTTCCATACTTTGAAATCTTAGGTGAGTGTTGGATTTTGTTTGTGTTTATTATCATTTACTTATTGTTCATTTTCTTGTAGGTTTTCTAGCTATTTGTTGTAGTTTTGCATACTCATTATTTTGTATTGGTGCAGTGGTCGTCAATGGCTTTGTTGTGTGTTTATGATACTTGATAGCTAGAACAATTGGTTGTTGTTGGAAAGGTTAATGGGGCAACTAGGTGCATTAAATTACATGTGCTTTGAACAAGGTCTACTCGACTATGGGGGCAGAGAATGTGTTAATTATGTGTCTTTTGCTTGACTGGCTAGTACACAGTGAGGAAAGCTTGGTAAGAAAAATGTGCAAGATGTGTTGGAGGGTTTGTATGTATAAAAGCAGTGAATGCATAGTTAATTCATGAAATGTGAGGTGAGAGCTGGGTTTTTTTTGTGCTTATTCTTGTTTGTTTGTTGTTTTTTAGAAAGCTTGTGTGTTTTTAGCTTTTAGTTTCATTCTTCGATGTTTGTTATTATGTGGTAGTGTACTGTTGGTGATTGGATTCTTTCTATGTTTATGATGCTTGGTTGGTATTGCAAGGGTTAACGAGGCATGCTTGGTAAAATTTATGATGTTGGTCTATTTTTTTGCAATATATATTATCATTTGTTTATCGTTCATTGAAAAGCCTGTGGGTTTTTTAGCTATTGGTTGTGGTCTTGTAGGTTCATTATTTTGTTAAGTGCAGTGGTCGTCAATGGTTTCGCTGTGTATTTATGATACTTGATAATTGGAAGTATTACTTATTGTTAGAAGGGCTAGGGTCCATGCAACCCTCGATTAAATATTTGGCACTATATATTATGTACCCCTATTTTCCTAATTTACTTAAAAAGGGAAATGAAAAATCAAGTATGTACTCTTATGCATTTGTAAATGGACAAATTTGTTTCAAGTCCATATTTGTTACAATATTCTTATGAGAATTCATTGCTTTATGTCTATGAATTGCATTTAGCATGTCAACCAAGTTATGCTTATCTGTCTAGAATATCTTCGTAATAGGACCACTGTTTACAATTTCACTCAAAGACAAATATTTGCATTCGTGTAGATATAGCGAACTGTTGAACAAGAAAATTGTAGGTCAGATTCTTTGATCATTGTCCCTCTCTCTCTCCAATGAAACATTTTGATAACTATGTAGAATATCAAGTCCTCTCTAGTATACATATATGCAAAGTGCTAAAGATTCCATACTCAAAATGAAAATGAGATACAAGAATATAGAAATAATAGACATTTATAACTATGAATATGCAATAAGCACACTCAAATTAAATGTTTAAAACTGTTTATTTCATTCTTGACAACTACTGTCGGGCAATCAATTTTAGGTACTTATACACATAATTTTCTAAAGTATATATATATATATATAATGGAATATGTATGTATAAAAATACAAATCTCCATTAGATCTATATAATAATGCCCTTCTTTCAGGGAAGTGTTGCGTGCAACTATTCAAAATAATTATCAAGAGTACAAAGACTGCTATGACAAGCCACTGAGAACACTATTGAAGAAAATTAATGAACTGAGCTTGAATGAGTTGAACCAAACAAAAAATAGGAATTCATATTGGGTTCTACACTCACATTAAAACCCTTCATTGTATTCAAGATTTTTGTTTGAGTTCCACTCATTCTAATTGGTGTATTTGGCTTTTGGAAAAACATGTTTTCTACTCAATGGCTATTGAACTTCCTCTACATATGCACATGTACTTGGACAACGATATCAGAAAGAAAGTAGTTGCACTTTGGAAAACTAGCCAAATTCCTATTATACTTTATATTGTTCCATCATGTAAACCATAGGAAGATGCATTACTATAAACAAACGTTAAGCATATATGACCAACACATAGTCCAATGTACTATATAATTCTATACAATTGCTTTGCAGACAAATAATGGAGCAAAAAAAAAGACTAGCACAACAAAAATAACACATGGAAAAGGACACAAGAAAACGGTAAACAACTTATTTTATTAACCTATTATATGCATGCCTCCATCATCTACATATAAGATCTACATTTTTCTTCATTTTTTTAGGACAAAACTAAACAAGCCAATATCAATTGAAGACTTAAATGCTAAAAAATCTGGTGACACATTTGAAGGTGACATTCTTGTTGTCTACAAGACAACATTTGACAAAAACAGTGAAACAAACGAGATACTATGTGCAGATCTCATAGACCTCAAAGAAGAGATGAACATTACACTAAATATTAGTGGAAACCTTATCCAACAACATGAGCACAAGATAATTCCAAGAATAGATTTCTCAATAATGGGTTTCCAAATTACACATAAAACACTTGATGACAAAGGGGACTGTGGTTGAATATTAATATTGACAGACACTGGCATAGTTGAAAGCATGCCCCGATTTTGTAAAGACTATTACTTCATTCCAGATACAACTATAAGACAGTTAGTAGGAACCATAGATCAAAATCCAACTAGAACAATAGGTGCTTTAGTTGTTGGTGCTAATAGAGTTGGTAGCCAATGTGCTTCTAATATTAAAGATGGCAGAGAAGAATCCGACAAAGCATAGGTACTAATCTCTAGATACAATATGCCACTAATCCGTTTTAACTCATTTCTATATCATTTTGGCCTCTACTAATTTTTTTTGTGACAATAACTAAGTTTCTTTTTGCCATGCAGCTGCAACTGCATACATCCCATGAACAACAATACTTGCAAATAACACATCAAATTTTCAAGAACAAAACTTCAAGAATTCTTTTCAAAAATATCATAAAAACCACAGATGAAAAAAACATGTTCCACACAAGCTAGTCAACATTTATTTGCAAATTGAACAACAAAAGAACAGTGGAAAAGCTAAGTGCATTGATGCAATCAACATTTGCGGTAAATTTTGAAATATCTTGTTGCTTTTTTAAACAATTTATGTCATATAAATGCTTTTAACAATATATGTTTACATGTTTAAGGTTCCAGGGACATTAAGGGCACCAAACCCACTTTCAAATCCATTTGAAGATTTCTGCCTAATATACAATTACAGGTTCTACAGTTATGGAATGCTGCAAGAGAATGGTGCTCACTGCAACCAATGTGACATACCAGTCGGTTACATATACTTACTCCATCCTCAAACTATCACCATAACAAATGACAAGCAAAAAATCCATTGTTCAATTGAAAACTGTGTCATGCAATGACTCCTGCCCACCTTCCAAAACATGAAATATGAAGACTATGTCAATGACAAGTCAACAATTGTGTTTGCACTACGAGACTTTGTTGTCAAAGGCCATTTCAAGCTCAACCAAAATAATGTCGTCACGAAAGCTATTTTCCTGATTGAATGAACATCATATGAGCTACAACAAGGTACAACACAATACTAATACAAATAGTTGTTTTTGTCCTCAATTTACAAAAAATGTTTTAAATTACCTACAACAATGGCTGGGGTACTAATTCTATCAATTGTATTGTACATGAGGAACAAACACAAGAACTTGCAAACCAAACTGATAATGGCACCAAGTGGCACATCCCTTTTATGTTATGCTTATGTTCCTGACTGTTTAGCATGTATAACAATATTTCATGTTATATGGATGAAAACTTTTAGCATCTCTCACATTATTGTTAACATGTTATCTCTTATATGTTACACACTGCTTACTTTTTTTCTTTGTCACTTCACAAAATTTAAAATCCGGTAATATAGTTTCTAAATATAGACATAATATGGCTTAATGTACTATTGCAGTTTTTGCATTCCAATTTCAGATACTTCATTTCCGAATTGACTTTAATTGCTTTCTCTTGTACAAAAAAAACTAAATCATTCATTTGTTAAAGTAAATTAAGAAACTAGGACATCATTGTGTATTATGTAAAATACTTAATTAGTACATGCAAATTTTGGGGACTTTAACGGTGGGGTTATGGGTATTGAAACAACAAACACATGTTAAACCCATTAAATGCAAATTATGTGAGATGTGTTAGAGAGATACTGTGTATTTAAGCAGTGGATGCATACTTAATTCATGAAATCTTAGACAAATGATAGGTTTTCTTTATGCTTATTACCATATGTTTCTTGGTTTTTGAAAATCCTGTGTGTTTTTAAACTCTTGGTTGCACTGTTGCATGTTTTTTTTCTATAAAAGTGCAGTACACATGACTGGCTTGACTGACTACTTATGAAACTTGATAACTAGAAATATTGCTTCTTATTAAAAGTGCTAACGGGGCAAGTGGTACAGTAAATTGCATATGCTTCAAATAATGCCATCTAGATTCTGGGAACACTAAATGCAAACAGAACCAGTGAATGCATAATCAATTCATGAAATATGAAGTGACTATTGGGTTTTATTTGTGCTTATTCTTGTGTGCATTTTGCTTCTTAAAAAGCTTATATTTTTTTACATGTGCTATAGAGCTACTGGGTATTTAAGAAGTGAATGCATACTTAATTCATGAAATCTTAGACAAGTGTTGGGTTTTGTTTATGCTTATTATCATACATGTTCATTTTTTTTTTTAAATATTATGTGTTTTTAAACTCTTGGTTGCGCTTTTGCATGTTCATTCTTCTGTAAAAGTGTAGTACGCATGACTGGCTCGACTATCTACCTATGATACTTGATAACTAGAAATATTGCTTCTTGTTAAAAGTGCTAACGAGACAAGTGGATATAGTAAATTACATATGCTTCAAACAATGTCGTCTAGATTTTGGGAATGGTAAATGCATATAGAACCAGTGAATGCATAATCAATTAATGAAATATGAAGCAAGTATTGGGTTTTATTTTTGCTTATTCTTGTCTACTTTTTGCTTCTTAAAAATCTTATATGTTTTTAGCTTTTTTCACCTATTTTTTCCTCACTTTTAAAATTGTTTCCCTGATTCAGGTTTATGCATAACATATTATATCAATGGTGTACTATTTGTCATGGACTATGCTCATTTGTTCAATTTTGTCATATGCCCTTACAATTCATTTTCTTATGACCAAAGTAGCAAAAATATAAATAGATGATAAATTTTGCAAATACCTATGATGCATCATACAACAATCAATGCATAGTTAATACATTGAATACTATGCCAATAATAGCACAATTGTTATGTTTTATAAGCCTAGAGTTACACAAATCCTCTAATAGTTTCATACTCATATCCACTCCAGGGAATGCCTATTTTGCAATCTCATTAATGTCCTACACAAAATATTCAATATGAATTGCATATCACATAATTGTAATTGCACACATGTCTTACATATGCACTCTAAACACTTGCTATGTTCACAAATAAAATAGTCTAAATGAATTTAGTTTACAAATACAAAAAAAATACACATATGGCTAAAAATTTCAAAAATATTACACCAAATTGAACATAATAATTATACTAGTTAAAAAGACACTATACTACTCAAATTTTAATTTGTTGCTATTATTTACATTTTATATGTTTACTACTTTAAACAAAATAAAATACTTTTATATTTTAAATATCTTCATTTTCTCAAATGCTTCTCAATTACTAGTCTCTTACTTATACATCTATTTTACATATCTTCAAAAATAAATAATTCAAAATACTTTTAGAAAGTCTAATTTAGTTTATAAATATAAAAAATAATAATTATAATTTACAATACTTTAATATTTTTAATATGTCCATTTTCTAGAATGCTTTTAGACTTTGGACTTGTCACTAATATTTTCATCTTTTGTATCTTCCATAAAAAATATTATCTTTACAAATAAATATGTTTACTATATATACTTTTGTACTAAAATTCACTCATATTCTTTAACAAGCTCAGTAAAAACCTCCGCCATTGCTTCTAAAATCATATTCTTTCCAATTCCATTCTTCGTGCATTTATGCATTCAATACAACAATCTAACTAAAAAATTATCAAGTTGTAACCTATTTTTCTAAATAACTAGTAATAACTTAATTCACAGGAAAATTGGTATTTTTTAAACCTCTTGGCACATACCAACCACTTATTTACTAAAATATTTAGTACTAGTAAATATTTTTAACAAGCACAATCTACATTTATTAATTGTGCTAATTACTATTACAAATTATTTAATTTATATGCAAAACAACATTGATATTAATATTTCTAAGCTATTCAATTTTCTTCTTTGCATTTAATACAAAACTCCAAAAAACAATTCACTAGGAGGTAGGAACACGATGCACTGCGTCACTTGTTTAAATATGTTTTACTTGAATTTTTAACAGTAATATGGTGGGGAATTTTTTTCATATTAGATAATTAATGTTTGCTCTTTAATTTGATATAATTCATTGAAGGATAATTATGATTGTAGAGATTTTCTTATATTCCATTGAGTTTTGTAAGAAATATTTGTATTATGGTTAAGTTTTATAAGATAAATATTTGTAATTAAAATTTGAATTTATAATTTTTTAAAGTTTTAATTTTTTATGACAAATCTTGTATATTGAATATTTATAATGTTTTGAATTTACATCTTTTTCAAATTTTTGATAATTATGAAAAATTCATTTTTAATGTCTTTGCGAACATTAAACTTATTTATTCCAAAAAAGAATACAATCTACTTTTATAATCTTTATTATTTTCTAATAATAAACTATGAAATGTGATTTAACAATGATTTAAAAAAATCTACAAATTTTACTAAAAAATAAAACAAAATCATTCAGTCAACTAAACTAAACTAAAAACTATCAACATTTAATAAAAAAAGCTTACAAAAGAAGAATTAAATAATTTTATATTTTCATAATATAACTAATATACTACTTTTAATGTCAAAAAAATGTAAATGAATATTATTTTTACTAAATAATTTCTTCTTTTAAACATTATAAAGTAAAACAAGATGTTGTATATCCTATGCCCATCAATCTTGCGAAATAAGTAGGTAGCAAAAAATCAATAAAATCCTTACAAAAATGGTATGTGGGAGTATGCATTCTTAATAGACCACCTAATGATAATAGAAAATAAAAATAAATGGTAAGTCTCAAAAAGAGGTAGGAACTTGGAAATTGGATATTTATAGCATTATTAAGTGTGTTCTATGAATAGTAAGTTATAAGATTCAAAACATGGAGGTGATAAGAACTTCTTAAACTATGGACATGTTGATAGAAGTTAATAAGTTAGAGTAATTATCAATTAAATTTTAATGTTCAAAGAGAGCATGTTGTATGCATGTTTCATTTAAAAGTTAAAATCAATATTTTAATTAAATATCTAGTGTGATCCAAGGTCTAGAGTGATTCCTATTCAACAACTCTTTAGATGTGGATCTAGATGAAGTTATGGACATATATGTAGAAGCATTTGAAACAAAATAGAGAGAAGACCTCGAGAGATAAAATTGAACAATAAAGGTATTATTATTTATCTATCATTTTAGAAAGGTGTATGAATACTATCTTCTAGTTTGGTTGCTAATCTATCTTTTTGTCTACCTATTTGCTAAGATAAATTTACACACACACACAATTTATCTAGATTTGTTCCATGAAGTTTGAAATTCATGCAAGGAAGTTGAACATTCCATGTGTGACTCTCTGTCTCCCAATGGTTGAGTGGCACAAATTTTAACTATTTTTTGGTAAATGATGGCATACTATGAACCTTAGGGGTGACACTTGGATCACTACAAGGCACGAGACTGCCACTTGGGCGCCTACAATAACTCCACTATTTGATGGCCTTAGTATGATGTTTATAATGTCATAGTTAAGAAATGTGTGAATTGGACTTTGTAGTTTATCTTGGAGGTGTATCTAACCTTGTTATTTAGCCATGTAAGAAACCATAGTTTTTGGATGAAGTATAGTTTCCATAGAAGTGTTTGATCTCTAGAAGAGTGCTTTATCCCACTATTGAAGTAAGTGTGGCATTTTCTAGAGATGAATGGATGATATTTGTATTACTTTGAGCATCTATAGGGTACTATAGTCTACCAAAAACTCAAGGAATATCCCCAAAATTATTACAATCCATGAGAATGGCCTAAGTGTTTTTGTAGTTAACATTATTGACTAATCTTTTGGATTAACTGTTCCTCCTTATGAAACAATAATCCTATTTACATTGAGTCTAGAAAGAAGGTGCATATCTCTGAATCCTATTTTCTTCTTGATGAACCATTTGACATGTTGTGGGAGTTGACCCTTTTCAACAACTTTGTATATAAGAATATAATAATTTTGTATAAGTGAGGTTTCTAAAATTTGATTTGTCTTTGGTACAAATGGTTGATCTTTAGTTGTAAGTGTGTGATTTTCTCATGTTGTAACTAGAATGTTGGGGTATGTTTCATTGATTCCTTATGAGGGATTGATTGTATCATACTTTATTTTTTGCCACATAAGAAAAGTATTTTGAGCATGGCACTAAATGTTGGAGTGGCTACTATTGCATGCACTTGGATTAGATGATTCAAACTTATCTAAAGTAAGTGTACACTAGCATGTAGATTGTTTTCCAATTATCCTCAAACATAGTAATTTCTAAGCTCACTTGAAATCTAGGAGAATCAAGTACCAAAATATTTAATTACTAATGGCCAATGAAATTTACCCATTCAAGGAATTATTTAAATTATTTGACCATAGATCTAGCTCATGAATGTTTCTATGATCGTATTATTAATTGACATGTATACCTCTTCTTGTGTTTATTTAGCTATTTTGTCAAGATGACTCAATAGGTAGTTTTACGGTCCTTGTGGTTTGATTCTAATGCTCAAACACTTCGATGATGGCATTTGATAGATCATGTAAGAAAATGATGAACCAATTTGATATTGGTGTAATTATTGTTGAATCAATGGTCCTACTATGGATGATTACAATTTCTCAAGGATTTGGATCACTATAATTTAATGTTGGGAGGAGGTGTGTATGTTTACCCTATTTTTAGGGATTTTAAAGTGATATCTACATTGCAAATCCTTATTTATAGTATTTAGTTATATATGTGTATATGGTAAAATAGATGCATTTGCCTTGATAGATGTAAGTGAGAAAAGTTGGACACCCATGTGTGGTAGGTATATATTTATTTAATATTATTCTTTGGATTAAATAATTTTTGGTTGCATAAAGACATGAAATGAGAAAAGGAAGATGAAGAGTCATGCATAGTAAATGGAACCTTTATGGAGTATTTAGGAGTTATAAGTTAACATCTTCTTGCATAATGGTGTGGATTGCATACTTATGAGTAATTTTGATTATTCTATCTGATATTTTCTTCACAAATATGGGTGTTGGATTTTTGCTTGTGATAGTGAAGCCTCTAGTCTAGGCTCAAGGTTTTTACCACTAGTTTTCCAAACCATTTATGGTTTTTAACTTTTATTTTTTCTATATATCAAAGGCATGGGATAGAGGTTTTATTGAGATATTGTAGGTGAAGTAATTTTATGCTACCAAAATATTGTCTCATTAAAGAATTGGATAAATTATATTATGTAACAATGCTTATCCAATTAATAAGAACTCAATGATTTCTTTGGTGGTGGATTTGTTTTTGAAGAGGGTAAATTATGGTGTTATGAATTTCATGTGAGATTTTTTATTTTAATTTATTATTAATCATAGACTACTTTAATTAGTATTTTATATTTGTTCACTCTTTGTATATTCTTTCACTATAATAGCTTACCCTATTTCTCAATACTAGTTGCCTCTTATAGAGATGTGTGAAGCTTCCTTATACATGAGAGAAAATTATAGAAATACTCATGAGTCCTTCAGCAGTGTATTCCAAGACATCAATTTCCATATCTCGCAAGGTGGACTGAAACCAAAGTTTGTGCAACTTTTCAGGGAATTGAATCCTAGGGCCCAAATGGAAAAAAAAATATTTAAAGATGGCACCTAGCTTCATTTGGATCATCCAATTTAATTTGAGCAATTTGAGGTTAGGAGGAAAACTCTTGCTTCTCACTCTGCAATTCTACGCAGGGATTGCAAGGTGGACTGAAACCAAAGTTTGTGCAACTTTCAGGTTATAGCAAATATAAGGAGTGATTGATTGATCAATTGGAGTATCATAGTTTGAGGGTTTCAGCATACATACTATCACTGTTTGGCAGATCGTATCATTCCTTGATTGTTCTCATCCAATATTCATCATCATAGAGATTTGGCAGTAGTTGTGGAGATGGTATTAGACAAAATTCAGCTCTGTGGGGAGCAGCAAAAGCTAATTGTCTCTGCCCTCGGTCCCCAACAAGGGGATGTAGCTGCTGTGAAGGCCTACGTGGAAGCTTAATTGCCTGAGCGCCGCATCCTTGCGTCATTCAAGGGCTGTCACTCCCAATTCAGTTGTGCATTTCTGATTTATACCTTGGTTGTTTCGCTGAAGGAGCAGATCTGAGTGTAGTTATTGGCAATTCAGGACATGTAGCAGGGTTGCATCATTCGCTGCCCATAGTATCGTTCATTGGAAGAGGTGGGAGAACATCTTCCTTACGGGATGGTAAAACAGAACGTGGAAACTCAGACTGAGCAGGCAAAGCGATCACGGGTTTAGAGTAATCTGCTCACGGGTTATAACATGTGTATCTAGCTTTCCATATCTCAATTCTTCCTCTATGTCATCAAATTCAAATGTCTCAGGCAAAGTGATTGAATGAAATGGGGCAGTAGCAGCTCCAGGTATCATGAATGCTCTCTTCGTTTTTGAACCCGCGTCAAATGTAGAGGGCAGCGCAGAAACATTTGGAGGCTGCGGAGTCAAATCTTAAGGTTGCGAGGGAGAAACCAGAGACTGCGTATGGTCTCCAATAGGCAGCGAACTGGCACATGTAAAGGAGGCGTGGAAGCAGTCAAAGGCTGCGATAAAGTATTTGAAGGCAGCGTTTGGACATTAAGAGGCGGGACATCAACAGTTAGAGGCTGAGATTTCAAATGTACTAGTTACATCAAACAATTCTACATTTTTCTTTTACTATGGATCTATGAATATTCCTAGAGCCATAGCTTCACATGGTCAACGAAATCAACACATGCAATTTCATCAGCATGTTCAAACAGGGTGGTTTTGGTTCTTTTATGATATCTCCAAGGAAGTCAAATCCAAGTTGTGAACGGGCAGGGTGGTTTGTCGTCAAAATACAGCAGTATATTTTTGTAATTTTGTACATGGGCTTTTAGTTGGAATTATACATTTGGGAATGCAGGCTTAGCATATGGGTCTGGGGTTGTTTCTGTAAGCTGGATATGTCCCTTGGTTCTTCATGTATGGACATTTTGTAATGGTAGACATAGCTTTGTGATAGAATAGTTGTCATATGGGCAAGGGGTCCATGCAAATTATAAGAATCCTATATACTTTGGCTATCGTTCTGTAAATTTCACATATATTATTATAATTTTGCTTTATAAAAAAAAAAACATGGAAAATTTAAATAATATTTAGTAGTGTGGCTATGGATGGTATGACATACTAAAAGCTTTGATATCACTAGTTTGAAGCCCAAGCTTAGAATCTCAGTGGAGAAATATCTGGATGTGGATATAGATGAAATTGTAGGTGTATGAAAAATCTCATGAGATAGAATGTAAAGAAAATAAAAAGAATTGGAATTGAATAGCAAACATATTATCTATTAAATTGCCTAGGGATATGAGGATCTCTAAACTCTGGATTGAAGGTGATTCGTTAAACATTGTGAATTTCCTTAAGGAAATGTCTCCTCCCTCATGGTCTATTAATAATTTTATTTCGGATGCCATTTCTTTATACATGGTGAATTTGATGAAATTTACATCTCTCATGCCTATAGAGGGCTAATGCAGTGGTTGATTCGCTGGCTAATTATGGTGTGTCATCGGCTAGATCATGGGGGAAGGATGATGTCCTTCCCATTGATTTAAGGAGACTTATTCTTAATGAACTTCATTAATTTTATGCCTACTTCCTTGGTTTCGGGTTTGCGTGGGTATCATGAAGTTTGATGCTTGATTAGACTTCTCGCACATTTGATGCTCATTGGTAATTATGACCTTCTTCAGCTGAGTTGTCTAAGCATCTTCTTCATTATTTCCTTACGTACTACCCTTGATAGCCTCATACGCTTTCTGGGTCGTTTAATGTCTATTTCCCTTGGTTTGTTCTAGTTGTGCTTTCTTTCTACAAACAATTCGATGATGGGCGGATATAGGTGTCGAACGGAGCCGTTTTCTTGTGAGGAAACTAGAGCCAATGCCAGAGTTTGGGAAATCTTGCAGAGTGGTGGTGTTACTCCTTTCATGGAGAGACTAAAAGGTTTTAAATCCTTGGTTTCCAAGGAGTTTGTTGATGCTTGGCATGGCCGTGTGGTGAGTATGTTTGATAGGGATACTACCATTAACGAAGAGTATATTGCTGAGGTCACAGGTTTGTCTATGGAAGGCAGAAAATTCTACAGGGACAAGAACATTTCACAGTCTACCAGATAAAATTTCCTTCGTGACAGGGAAAGGGCTAAAATGGTTCGTTTGGACTATGGGGGCTATGATAGAACCAAGATTAAACCTATTTGGCAAGAGGTTGCAGTGGTGCTGATGCGTTACTTCACTCTTGATGGAAGATTTACGGTGCTCTAGGGACATCACTTTGTGTTGCTCAACCACTTCTGCCATGTTGGTGTCTTTCCCTTTTTACCTGTTGATGTCTTTGGAAGAGGGTATTGCGAATTACAGAAAAAACCCTAGGAATCCCTTTTTGCATGAAGGTTTAATGTTGCTTATTGTTGAGTTTATTAAAGCTAATTGCATTATTAGAACCCCTCGATCCCATGTTTGTAAGAAGAAGGGGAAGGCAAGTGTGAAATGTAGGATTGAAGATATACAAGAGTCAGATGGTACAAAGTTAGAGGTGGAGTCAGAGGGTTGGTCTGATGGCTATGCCACTGATTTGGACTACACTCCTTCAATGGGTGGTGTTAATCCCTCAACCTCCAAAGCTGCTCCACATGCTAAAAAAAAGTTGAAGGTTTTAGAGGGTGTCATTGAGGGTTCTATTGGTAATAGGCCTAAGGGTCGTGCTAAGGTGGTGGATGTTAATATTCAAGAGATGTCAGGGAATATTCAGGGTGAGAATTCTAGTATTGGTGGGTCCCCTGTTGCTAGTAAGAGGAATTCGGTGGTCAATCTTAAAGACTCTGCTCGGGGGTCGAGGCTTCTAAGGATTGGGGGAAGGCCAAGCTTGTTTCTAAGGATATGCAAAGGGAGGAACCTCTAGTTGGATCGCACCAGGGCAGGGGTGTGTTTTGGGGGGCGATGAATTGTTCTCAGGCGTCAGGTCTGGTTAAAGAAGGGGTTGATATCTCGTTTAATTTTCTCATGTGGCTCATTCAAGAGATGCAGGACCTCCATAACAAGCATGATACCATTGCCATGCGTAACATTTCCCCTCTTTGTAGTCTTAAGGAGTAGGAGTCTATTTTTGGGCTTACTAGATCTTTGAACGCCAATGTCAATTGTATGGTGGATAAGCTGGCTGCCCTAAAGAATGATTATGGTCCAAGATTGACTTTGCTATAAAGGCAGAACAAGAAACTTTGTAGGGTGGACACGCTTATTAACATCAGTAGAGAGAAGTTGGAGGCTTTGGCTGAGGGTATGGTTTTCCTCAATCAGAAGGCGAAAGAGCTGACCGGGAAGGGACTGCTTGATGACCAGGAGAACTTGGTTCTTGGGGAGGGAACTGGGATGGACATGCATTCTACTAATTTGGTTGTTGGGCCGAGTGTGCATACTAGCAGAAAAACAAAGAAAGGTAAGAAGGACCATGCTCATGATGTTGAAGAAATAATGGATATACATGATAGGTTGGTGGCCAAGGATTTGGAGGCGGCTAAAATGCTTAAATAATTGCTCTAATGACGACATGGCATGTCTTTCTATTTTTAAGTTTTTGGTTGTTTTGGACTACTGATGGTGTGCTAATGGATTATTAATTATCTAGTTTTTTTGTTGCTTCTGGGTGGGCAGTCATTTTTCTTATCTTTATTGCCACTATCTTTTATGTTCAGGGTTTCAAGCACCCTTAAAAACTTAATCAAAAACATATTATCTATCATTATATAAATGATACACTCTTGAGAAAGGTGTATGATTAATATTTTTAGTATAATTTGTGATCTATCTATCTATCCACCTATATTCCAAACTATATATATGTACATATATAATTTATATAGATTTATGTTGTGAAGGTTGAGAGTTGTGTATGGAAGTTGAATCATTCCACATGTGACTCTTCATCTCCTAAAGCTTGAGTAGCATGGAATTGAACCATTTTCTAGTTTCATGATGTGCTAGTAGATGGCTTGGTATGGTACAAATCTAAGGGGTTCCATATGGGTCATCATAAGCCTTAGGTGTGCCACCTAGTCACCATGGTGATTACATTGTCTAATGACTTCAATGTGATTCTCAAAATGACACAAAAATAATATATGTACAAATTGAACTTTGTGGTTTCCCCTAGAGGTGTGTCTAATCTTACTAAAAACATGGTAGAAATTAGATCACATTTGGATGAAGTATGATTATTTTTGGAGTTTATGTAACACTAATCAGAGATGGATGAATAGTTTGTAGATTACTATGAGCATCTAGAAGGTGCTATAATGTATCACATGCCATAATAATATTCCCATAGTTACCATAACCCATGAGAATAGCTTGGGTGTTACTTTACATATTGCTATTATTGAATCCTCCTATATCATTGTGTGGGAAGGATAATCTAGAGAAAAGGGCACAACCTAGATGTGCTAAAAAGTTATTTTGTTAATTACAAAAGTGGTCTCGAGGGAAGAAAAAATCTAAAATGGAGAGCTATAGGAGATGAGCCTATAGAAAATTACAAGGAATTAGTAGTGATAAAAAAAGCATAGGAGATAAAATAAATTGAATGGAGCATGCTAAAGTGAGTTGTGGGAGGTTTATCAACACAAATTTGAAGAAAACATTTCCTAGATAAGAAACACATACTAACCTTGAACTTGAATTCTAACATTTTGTAATATGTTGTATTGGCATGATTTTTTTTTGTAGGAAAAAAAAATGAATACAATTTATGTCTTCAAGGTACCAAGTAAAAGAAAACCAAAGCTAAAATTTATTAGAATTCACTTTTAGTGGGTTGAATTGTATTCATAGATGAACATATTAAATAGGTTCATATAACATGTTGCAAAGAAGAGCCTTGTGACACTCACATGTGATCTAGTGAAATATTTAGATAACAACTAAAGAACACACAATTGCTACCAAATCCTTGAGGAAAAAATGTGTAAAAAACAAATTTACATAAAACTTGTGCTTAATTTGGTGAAATATTTATATAACATTCTACATCTTTTCTCATCATTCTTGAGCCCAATTTTACTTTCATATTAAAATTTGAATGTATGTGGAGGTTAATTTATTTCTAATAAATATATCTTGCATTCTTTTCTATATAATATTCTATTGGATTTGAGGATTAATTCCATTAAGATGATTAAATAAATTTATTATACCTAAAAATTCTAAAACTATTAGATATATAATTATTAGATGACATTAAGCTAATAGATTTTAGAGTTAGGGGTAAAATGGACTTTTGAAGGGGCCCAAAACCCTTTACAAAGGAAGACAACTGAAACTCAAGATAACAACAGTAAGCATGAATCAACCCCACAACAACAAGCTGCTAATAAGGATAACACGCATACCACTAGTAGCTCAACAACAACCACAACCAGAAAATCAGAACATCACAAGCTACAAAAAATAATCATGGGCCCGAAGCCCAGATACAACCTGGTTTTATCCAGGACCAGAAACCCCAAACCACCTGAACCATTCAAGCCTCCATGCAACAAGGGTGCATCAACCAAGATTTGACAGTAATAACCACTTGAAACAATCAGGCAACAAAACAACATCACAACTGCCAAGCAGCAAAACAACATCACAACTACCAGCCATTTGCTCAAAAAAACAGAACCAAACCTAATAGAAGAATAGGAAAATTAATGGTAAAGACCACCATTAAACCCAACCCCATGATAAAAAACACAAGCACACAAAAGGAGAAACACCCCTTGATGCTCCCAAACACACCATAGACCAATTCCAAGTCCACCTCAAGAGGACAGAGCTCCCCTCTATAGGAGAGGATTCTGTGAAAACCCAACAAACCAGAAACACACCTTTCCAGCAACCTCAAGCTCCACCTCGATAAGAGAAACTTCCACCTCAATAGGAACACCACCAGAGGAGACCAAAAAAGAGGAATTCCATCCACATCCAACACACCCACCTCCAACTCAATAGGAAATGACTCCTGACCATCAAGAGCTATCTTCTCCTCAAAAGAAGACATAGTGCACAGGAAATGGAAGAAAATAAAAGCTCCAGAAGATTGGGAGAACACACCATCCTTAGGCTGAGCATGCAGGAGCACCAAGAAAGAAGGCATTCCACTCCGCCAGCTCAAAACACATCCCAACGTCCAAGTTAGACCCAAAAACAGGGACCTCCTCCAAGAAAGAGCCCAAAGCCAAAAGTAAAAGAAAACCCCCTTTGAAAAGGATAGCCAAGACAACCACAAAGGGTACCCAGAAGCTCTGAAAGAGAGCCCAAGAAGAACACAAGAAGCCAAAGAGACCCAAAACCCAACAGGCATCATCGAAACACCATCATTAGAAGCTCTTTCCTCAGCATAGAGAACCCACATCAGGTACCTAGAAACTCTGAAAGAGGACCCAAGAAACAAAAAATAGACTCTGAGAGCCCTGCAACACAAGCATGTGCCACACCTCTGACATCCAAGGCTTATCCAGACCTTCGAGAGAATCAAAGCAAACCCATATTTTAGCAGGAGAAAGAAAGGGCTTCTCCAGGAAAGATCAACCCCTTCCAAACTTAGCACCAAAAATCTAGAGAGGAAAAAAACCTCCTCCCAAAGCACCCAGAAAAACATCAACCTCTCCCAGCCAAACACAGGGGAGAGTCACAAAAATCACATCAGTGTAGCAGCCATGTACACCACCAGCCACAATCAGGATCGCACTAGAGCAACTCCTGCACACTCTCATCAAAACAAGCACAGTGATGACTAACCAAACAATGTTGAAGGCCACAAGGGGACCCACGAAGGCAAGGAAACCCCCACTCCAAGCATGAATATCCACCGTCCATTGTGAACCAGGAACTTCCCAAGGAAGAACAAGAAACCAAGAATGGAGAACTACCACATCAGGAGGGAGAATCCACTCAACAGAAACAACAAGCCCATGTTTCCAAACAATAGTAGCCAACGAAGACTGCACAACCTCCACGAGATCTCCATCGCCTTCTCTTCCACCCATCGCCACCCAAAATTCTTATTATGCACTCCTTCCTTCCATGAGTTTTATGTTTAGTAATCCATGTGGTGTGGCCAAGTAAATAATAAGCACCCACCTGGACTAACAGATCCACATGTAAAAATGAGCGGGCCCACATATAAACACAAGTTGAAATAGATGTATTGATAATTAGAAATAGACTATTTTTCATTCAAGGCACCATTGAAATTAGACATAAATGACAACTGCAATATGAAATGATCAATTTTTTCTTAGGAAAATTCAAATTTGAAAATCAATCACCACAATTCAATGCATTCAATTTACACATTCGAATGATTTCATAAGAGGGAATTTCCAGTGTCATTTTCATTATGAATTCTCCTATGCTTTCACTAAATATCCTTTGCAAAATTTAGGTCGATACACCCACAATAACTAAATTCATGTTCTCATTTATCAATAGACTATTTTATATTTATGGACTCAGTGTTTACATTATTTTGAGGCATACAAATTATTCTATTTTCAATTAGCTGTTCAAATTAGCATTATCCATTATTTAATCATATCACAGTTACATTTTTATCACCTACATACATCATACATCAAAGATAATAACAACATTATCCTTAGTAAAGCTTTCAAACTGCAAACATCAAATATAATATCACATCATGCAAAGTCTCCTAGTTTTAGGAAATCTCTACCCATCCTTTCCCCTTACATTTCACACACAATGATATGGGTTAATCCGTTTTCTTCCACTTATTTGGGTTGAGGTTTTATTTGTTTCAGTAATTACAATTGTAAAGACAACAATATATTCTCATCAGATTACATATATGTATATACCACATACATGTACATGTATATACATATACATATATATACATATGTATGTATGAATGTATATGTATTGCATATACATTCATAGATACATATGTATATATACATATCTATGAATGTATATGCAATACATATACATTCATACATACATATGCATATACATGGACAGTATGAATGTATATGTAATACATATACATTCATGCATACATATGTATATAGATATACATATACATGCACATATATATGTATATGTATATACATATGTATGTATGAATGAATATGTATACATGTATATTTATATTTATATACATATATTTATTGACATATTTATATGTATATGTATATGTATATTTATATACATATACATATATTTATTGACAGTTGTGGCACAAAGCTATTTGAGGGTGTGTATTCTAGCACGCATTAAATGTACTGTAGAGAAGATCTGAGAAGCGTACATAGAAATATTTTTGAGAATACGTTTGTTCTCAAATCTTTTTACATGCTTGTTCTCAAATCTTCTATAAAGTACATTTAATGTGTCCTACAATATACACCCCCAAACAACTTCGTGCCATGACTATCAATAAATATATGTATATGCATATGCATATACATATACATGTATATATGTCCTTTCTATCGCACTGCCATGTAGGGTGCCATGATATGCAATATAGACCGTATCTTTCAGCTTCATACTAAGGATCAAAACATTGTGGATTATAATGCTGGAATCAAAACTCTTATTGTTGTGCATGCAATAAATTGTAAGGATGATTTGATGTGGGAATGTTACTAGCCCCGTTTATTACAATTATTTTGTAGGTAAGGAAGAGCGTCGAGAGGTGAACCAAGTATGTGGATTATCAACATATCATCAAAGTTGTGTTTGTTAACACACTATTTTATATAGGGACATTTTGCTTAGAATGCTTTATTATATGTTTATTATTTTTGTTATATTGTGTTCATAAATATTTTGTTCTTACAAATGCTTATTTGATTGGATGAATATATGTAAGTACATTAGATTCTTAATGGCATGCATGCGAGGACTTCTCTACAACAAACAAAAGACATCAAGCATTAATCATAGGTAAAGTATATATATATATATATATAGCATATATGTATATATATATATATATATATATATATATATATATATATATATATATGTATATGTATATATATATGTACATGTACATGTACATATACATATACATATTATATATATATTACATTGTGTCTTTATAAATATTGTGTTCTTACAGTTTTATTTGATTGGATGAATATATGTAAACTCATGGCTAGACCTTTAATGGTAGGCATGCTAGATTCTCCAAATGTAAACATAAGCACATCAAGTGTTAATCTCAGGTAAAGTTTATATATATATATATATATATATATATATACATATATATATATATACCATGTATATGCATATGATATGTATGCAAGACGTACATATACATATACATATTATATATATATGTACATGTACATGTACATATATGACATATTATATTATATATATATGTACATGTACATATACATATATTATTATTATATATATATATACATATATATACATATTATATATATATATATATATATATATATATATATATATATATATATATATATATATATATATATATGTATATGCATATGTATATATATGTATACATATAATCTGATAAAACCCATACCCCAACACCCTATCCTGCTTGATATGATGAAACCCGACACGACATGACTGAATATATATAATTTGATAAAAATATATCATTGCTTGCAAATTGTAATTACTGAAAAAAGAAAACCTCTACCCAAATAAATGGAAGAAAATAGATTAATCCATATCATTGTGTGCAAAATTTAAGGGGAAGGAATGGGCAGAGGTTTCTTAAAACCAAGAGAGTTTGCATGATGTGTAATCCTAAAACTGCTCAATAAATTGGGACAAAAAATGTATACCCATTAAATTTCATGATTATTAATGAGGGATTCAAAATATAACTATGATATAATTAAAAAATGGATAATGCTATTGTTATTATATTTGATGTATGCAGTTGGAAAGCTTTACTAGGGATAATGTTGTTGTTATTATCTTTGATGTATGATGAATGCAGGTGATAAAAATGTAATTGTGATATGATTAAATAATGGATAATGCTAATTTGAACAACTGACTAAAATAATAATAATTTGTATGCCTCAAAATAATGTAAACACTGAGTACATAAATATAAAACAGTATATTGAAGAATGAAACAAAATACATAAATATAAAATAGTGTATTGATAAATAAAAACATGAATTTAGTTATTCTGGGTGTATCAACTTGAATAAGCTCCCTTTTAAGAGGAATGTGCAGAGGTTGCCTTATTAAGTTCTAAATTTTGTAGAGGATATTCAGTGAAAGTAGAGGATAATTCATAATGAAAATGACCCTAGAAATTCCCTCTTATAAAACCATTCAAATGTGTAAACTGAATGCATTGAATTGTGGTGGTTGATTTTCAAATTTGAATCTTCATGGGAAACAATTTGTCATTTCATTTTGCAGTGGCCATTTATGCTTGAGTTCTTCCACGTCTTTTTAGGAAATCAATTTTATATTTGGTTTAATTGACAAAATAGGTGGCTTGCATAAATTTCGTCATATATATGAATTATAATATGTTTTTTGGTTTATTGGGGAGTCTTACACCATTAACTGTGTGTGCAGGTACTAGAAGTAGATGGAGTTAATGCATGAACATGTGATAGGAAGTGTGGGTGAATGTGCGATTGATAGCTCATAAAGATGATCAATGTTTTATATTATGTCACATTGTGCGGGTGAAGCCATAATAGTGGTTTATAATTTGATGGAGGAAGGAAAATTGAGAAAAAATGACCCCATGGCAAAAAAATTGGTTTTAGGGGTTCGCATGAACCTACATGTTCGACCGAACCATAAAGGGGTTCGACCAAACTAGGGTTCGAGCGAACCCATTAACTATTGGGCCCACATTTCCCGCCCAAAAAACAAAGGAAAATGCATACTAGTGGGGGTTCGAATGAACTAGGGTTCGAATGAACCCTGGTTCGCTAGAACCCCCTGGTTCTAGTGAACCCCCTTTTCCTAATTTTAATTTGTCTTCACACAAAACCTAAAATTTTACGCTTTCAAGTCTCATTGCATGAAAAATGGGGAATATTTAGGAAACCAAACTTGGAATCGAAAGTAGCCTTCTGTAGAATCTAGGCCATCCAATGAATATATTTTAGTATGTTTTACTTTATTATCTATCCGTTTTTAAGTTTTATTAAATATAGGTTTTTCATCTAAAAACACAAATCTCTTGTCTGCATACAAGTGGAAAAAATAGAAGATTATTATAAAAAAAAATAAATTAAAAATATGAGTGCACCAGATATTTGAATTCCTTGATCCAACAAAAAAAAAAGAAGAATTTGATACATACAGTAAAAGTTATGCGTTATACAGTTCGCGCTATGTCTGAATTGTCATTTGATTGACTTCAAAACTTGATTAAAGAAAAAATATTCAATAAAAACTATCTAACCAAGTGGAAGCACTAGATATCGGAGTTAGAAATCTAAATTTGAAAGAATTGGAATTTTATCCTTCATGGAAAAAAAGTTATGCGTTATACGGTGTGCGTCACTTTTTAAAATGCTGTTTTGAAAAAACTAATTTTTGTGGGAGATGGAAAAAGAAGTGCAATCTAATTCCAAAAAAATTGAAAAAAATATTTTTAGAATCTACAGACAAAATGTGACAAGACTCTAGTTTACATCATCTTCAAATTCCTTACGGTTTAATCGCTATAGGTGCCCGAATGTGAAAATTGTGTTAAAAAAAAAAATATCAGTGTCCAGTTAGGCCAAAAAGTGTAAACCACTATTGTGGGATCACCCCAGTGCCATTAACTGTTCATAATGTTTTATACTATGTCACATTATGCACCATTAATTGTTCATATATACATGTATATACAATGTATTTGAAGCTTTGAGCCACTTGCATAGAGTGGTAATTGTAAACATAAGTGTACTTTGATTAATGCAAAAATGACTTTATTTTGTGCAACTTGTCTTGTATTGAAAATATATATGTACCGATAAATGTTTAAATTTGTTTTTTTGGTTAAATACACATTTAGTAGTGAACATATATTGCTGTAATTTGTAAATATGTATTGGCATAATTAAAACAATGTAATGACTAAAATGTAAATGGTTATTGGGGGGTCAGGTAAGCATGGAGTAAACAATAATTGGATCATGGGCAGTAATTGGCACATTTCCCCTAATCACATCCACATAGCTTGTACCTACGATTAGAATGAATGATTTAGGGATGGATGGCAGACAGGTTGGCATGTAAACACAATACTCTAGTAAGGTTTTCATCCTACCAGGCCGTAGATCTTTAGAGAGTACTGTCTCCACGAGATCAGAACAATTATGTCTTCATTCTGTGATGCCAACTAGAACCAACGATCAAACATAAATACTAAACTCTAAACACCAACTCAAGGAGTTGGACTCAAAGCAAACATTTAATATTTAGACGCCAACAAGGGGTCGGCCAGAAAATTTAAATATTATTATTAATAATTTAAATTTTATTTGTTATTATTTAATTTAAATCTCAAAGTGTTTAAAAACACTATTTTTGCGGCTAACATAAGAGTTTAAACCCCTATTGAGGCGGGAACATGACATATTTCATTCTCTCCATAGGTATCATATTATTAATGATGAACCAGCAATCCAAATTCATTCCCAAAGAGAATTCCTCAATTTGGGCCAACTGCGGAAAAGATCCAATATGCCATTGAGCGAAGCACCAGGCCATTTGAGACAATTGAGAAACCATTCCTAGGTTTTTTTGGAGAATTCACAATTCAACAGTAGAAGATTCATGCTCTGTTCTTTTTTTTGGCGAAGTACACATCTAGAGGGACCCAAAATGCCTATGGTCTTCAATCAGTCTCTTGTCGGGATTCTTTTGTGCAAGACAGTATGGGAAAATGTACATGCTTTGTGGAGACACCAATGGCTTTAACATAGCTTTTTCGACCAGTTGCCCTTGGATACAATATATTTCTAAATTTTGTATCCTATCTTGACTGCATATGTGCTAGATTTTGCCTCCATCCAAACAAGGCGATCCTCTTTCTGGTTTATAAAGATATCCCTAGATGCAAGGATCTTCTTTATTATGAGTAAATGCTTCTCTGGTGCTAGAATTGCATTAAAATCTTTCCATTTACAAACAAAGGAACCATTTATAGGAAAGGAAATATAGTCAGATACTTGTGATCCCCATGTATTTGTGAGGATTTCCATAATATTATGAAATATTTGATCTTCCACTAGCATGGAAAATGCGTTCCATGAATCCTTCCAAAAGGACGTTGAACGACTATTATTGATGGTCTAGGATAGATGATTCATAATAATGGTTCGACACAGAACCCGGAAGTTCCAAATATGCGAGCCCCTAGGGGGATTCATTATAGTTAGAATTTGATAGGGATCTACATTATCAAGATACTTACATTGGAGTACTTGGCACCAATAAGTAGAGGGGTCCTCATACGTCTTCTAAATTAACTTAGCTCCCAATGCACTATTCTATAATTTTATTCTTCCGAGCCCAAGACCACCATCATTCTTTTCTTTGCATGATGTCTCCCAACTGATAAAGGGAACTCTCCTAGTTTCCTTCGATGCTTCTTAGAGGAATTTCTTGAAGATGCCTTCAAGCAAACAATTTGCCCCCCTCATGATTTGTATACTTGAGAGGAGGTAAATTGGTATTGTATATAGGATTGCCTTCACCATAGTGATTTTCCCCGCCACGGTAAGACACTTCCCTTTCCATGAAGCTACCTTGATACAACACTTCTCTATAGTTTCTTACCATAAGCTTGATTTCATGATGCATTTGAATAGTAGGACACCAAGGTATTTACCAAACAATGATTCAATATTTTATTCCAACAGGGATGTGATCCTTCTTCTGATGCTACATTTAGTGTTGAAAAATTATATGCAATATTTATGCTTGTTGATGTTTTGTCCAGGAGCGTGCACATATATTTCCAAGGTTTATTTTATGGATTTGCTTCCCTCATGCATGACATACCATAGAGGATGGTGTCGTCAGCAAACTGTTTATACGTGATGGTGGGGGGGGCGGTAAATTATTTGCAATGTGAACTCTGTTCCATCTTTCCTTTGCAACCTGAACCTTAATGGCCTTCCGAAGGGCTTCGACCATGATGACGAAGAGGAAGGGAAATTATGGGTCACCCTGATGGAGACCTCTAGTTGGTTAGAAAAAATGAGCAGGACTACCATTAACCAAAATTGAGCATCGAACTGTTGATATGCAACTATAAAACCAATGCAACCATTGAGAGAAAAATTCAAATTTCTTTAGAATGGTGAGAAGAAATTGCTAGTCCATCTAGTCATATACCTTGCTTATGTCTAATTTGATTAGCATACATGATTGATTGAAAGCACATATTGAATGGATTTCTTCATGAGCAATGATTATGTCATCCGTATTAGTGCGTCCAGGAGTAAATCCACTTTGGTCCTCAGATTTGAGATTCGATATTGATCAAATTCATCCTATTTTCCATAACATTGGAGATGGTTTTTCTGAGATATTGCATAATAAATCGGTTTGAAATCCGACAGAGAGTCTACATTTTTATTTGGAATCAAGGCAATAAGGGTAGAGTTTAAGTCCTTCATGATGCACATGGAAGTCCTTGATTCCTCCCCCATTTCTCATATGTCATTGCCTAAAATGTTCTAGAATTTTTGAAAGAATTCGATTGGGAATCCATCTGAGCTTGGGGCCTTATTTGGCTACATTTGGAATAATGCACTCTTGACTTCTTCTAGTGTTGTAGGGGCAGAGAGAATCTATTTTTCCACTTCACTTACATAATTATGGATTAGGTCCAATAAGAAATTCTGTCAGTAGAAATTAGATGCCTCCAGACTCAAAAGAAAGCTTTGAAAGTATTTCAGAAATCTGTTTTGTATATACATTGGATCAGAAATGGTCGTTCCATCCTCAAGATTTAGGGAAGAAATTTTATTTTACACTCTCCTTGCTTTGGAAGAATTATTGAAGAATTTTTTATTCAAATCACCTTCCTTGAGCCATGTCTCTAGATTTAGATCGCCAATAAATTTCTTCACAACTTAATACTTCATGGTATTCATTTGGCAGTTCCTTCTCTTTTTCAAACTCCATGTATGAAATTCCTTCTCTAAGATAACTTCATTAAGAGTAGCTTGTTCGTTTTCAATTCTTTCGAAGTATTTTTGAAGGTTGTCTTGTTCCATTCCTTAAGGTGGTTTCTTATAGAAATAATCCTTTTTTCCATCATTAACATTTTAGTTCCTTTTTGAATTTGTGTCTCAGCCATTTTGGTGACAGGCCATGGAGAGATTCACGTCTAAGCCAAATTTTCTCAAACTTAAATAGGCATTTCATAGGAGCTTGATCATTTGATATTGAGAGGACAACTGGGTAATGATCAGAGCCAGATATAGGGGCAATGAAAGATTACAAAATTAAGGGCTTATCCCAAATGGGACAATACAAGAACCAATCTAGTCTTTTAGCAATGTTGGTAAATGTTAAATTCCTGCAGATCTACAAAGACATATTGCTCAAGCACATAAAACTGAATTTGTACAATCTGACCTCATTCTTATTCACTATCAAATGATGCATAGATTTACAAATATATAATCCCGTAGGAGATAAATCCTAGGAGGAAAATCAAGAAACAACAGAGAGTTTCCATTAGTTAGCTTATACTGAGGCAAACAACTCTTTAATCATCCCAAGTTGAACAACAGTTAACAATGATTGTTAATGCATAAGAGCAGTTTGTAAGAAACAGTTGTAACAGAGAGTTAATTGCGCTAACAGTAAAGACGTACCTTCTATGGGTTCAAATGTAGTTAACATTTTGTGGGATAGAATCCACAAGGGCAAAGGGAGCTGACAAATTCTTGGAAGTCTGTTTTCTTTCATAGGGTCTGCCCCCTCTTTTCCAAATTGGCTAAGACAATATTGAAATCGCCACCTAAAATGTACAGCTCCAAATTGTACATTCAAATGAAATTAAGCACACTTTCCCATACCTTAGCTTTCTCATCCATTTTCATAGGCCCATAGATGTTGAAGATGTGGAAAAATAGTTTGGAATTTAGGCATTGAACCTTTTCCACCATCCAGTTTGAATCCTCCGAAAGCATCTCTAGTTGAATCCTATTGAGCCTCCATAGGAGCCCTGGGCCCCCCGAGGCAGCCCTCGCTGAAACCAAGATGCCACTCCACCCAGTGCAATTAGAGAGGAATAATTTCACTTCATCATCCTTGAGTTTTATTTCTTGTTACGCCTGGCAGCAAAAACCTTTGTCAATAAAAACTCTTCATGCAAACAAGATGTGCAGGTGGATGTACTCGTTGTTCACTGTTACAATCAAAGTAATGCAGGTAGTTATGAGAGCATGATCAAGCTGATAGCTGGTAGTTACGAGAGGAAGAGATTGGGTTGAACGTTACAGGATGCACGATGACTATTTATTGTGCCTTTTGGCAATCACTGTTTGATTTTTTTGTATATCCAAAAGCTTTGGTAAGCTCTGTGAAGCTCGAAGAGATTGTACACGAGCAGTGATATCGTATGGCTGCAGTGCTTGCCCTACACTAGGTGTTACCAGTAGAAAGTTCCAATCTTCAACCTCGCAACCTACGAATGAGAGCATGCAGGATGCTTTCAGAGCAGGGACGAAAATCCTTTAAGAGTGCTGCTGGGTTTTCTCAATTTGATACCTACTATGATTTGTTAGGCCTCACCACAGTGAAGGTGCCCACATTGGTGTTCCATTTTGACAGGGGAGCTCATTTGTCTCTGCCTGCAAACAACTATCTCATTCTGCTTCGCCTTTGCAAGAACCATAGGCGGCCTTTCCATTAACATCCAGCAACAGGGATTTCAAGTAGCTTCCAATATTCAATCCAACCGTGTTGGGTTTGCTGTCGGCTCATGCTCCTGAACACAACTTTCTTTCTCTCTATTTTCTATCACTAGGCTGAAGAATGTGTTTTTGGGGATCTTCACACATTTATTTATGTATCTGTTCTCCCTACCCATTTTTTATTGCTTGCTATTGCTCTCGCAGATTTTCATGAAACGACTCTTACTGCAATTCTGTTGGGAAAAATATACCCAACTACAGTGGGCAAAGAATGAAAACACATACAGCTCAAAGGAGACAAACACAAGGAGACAAAAATAATATATATATTCGCTTTTCTATTTCATTCCCAAAGTGATTGCATTCAAAAAGATTACTGACAAAAACTCAGAGCAAAAGCTCTATACATTCTCATACAAAACATTGTGCTTGTTCTGGCGCATCTTCCTTTTGTGTGTTGCTGCGTGCTAGAGACATTCCGGAGCACTGCCAATGTTCTTTGCTACAACAGATTCTCCTGAACTTTCACTTTCTGTAGTTCTGTGTTCTGCTGAACATTCTCTTGTTTGCTGCTGCAAAAACTTTCAGTCTCTGTCTCCTTCTCATTCTACTACTCAAAAACATTATATCTTTTGTCTTTTGTTGCCTTTCCAAAATCTGGCACCCAATTCAAATTCAAATTCAACCACCATAATTAATTTGCTGCCAAATATTAACTGGTCAGCATGGTGGTCAGACACGGCAAGGGGGGAATAGTCCAAATTTGATTTCATCTGAGGGTGCAATAAATGCACTTTCCCGTTGCTGCTCGAGATTAAATATTCCAACACTCCCCCTTAATCCTGAGCCATTCTACTCTTCATTATCATTTGAAACTTCTGGCGCAAAACTTCCGGAGCAAGGTTTTTGGCGCAAGAGTTTCTGTTTTTCATCACTCTCAAAACTTCCGGAACAACGAACCAAAAGTTTTGGAGCACTAGCGCAAAGTTTCCAGAGCAAACTTGTGTGCATCTGTTTTGCATTATGGAATTGTCTTCTGAAGTTCCAGAGCAACTGCGCTTTTTTATGTTTTCCATAACCAAAGTTCCAGAGCATCTGCGCTTTTCTGAGTTTTCCAAAATCAAAGTTTTGGAGCATCTGTGCTTTTCTGTGTTGCCCTTTTCTATGTTTTCCAGAACTAAAGTTACAGAGCATCTTCGCTTTTCTGTGTTTTCCAGAACCAAAGTTCCAGAGCATTCCTGCATACCAAGCCTATTCCTTAGGTGCTCAAAGAATTCTTTTGACAATGCCTTTGTGAAAATATCAGCGAGCTGCTACTCAGATCTGCAATAATGAAGTTGAATCTCTCCATACTCAACCAACTCTCTTATGAAATGATATCGAATTTCGATATGCTTGTTTTTCCCATGAAAGACGAGATTCTTCGTTAATGCCATAGAAGACATGTTGTCACAAAATATGGTTGTACCATCTTCTTGTTGCTCATTCAAATCTGCAAGGATTCTTCTAAGCCAAATAGCCTGACATGTTGCTGCATTTGCTGTTATGTATTCCACTTCGGCTGTCGAGAGTGAAACTATGGGATGCTTCTTTGATGCCCATGGTATTGCTCTTGAACCCATGTGGAACAAATATTCCGAAGTACTCTTCCTGCCATCTACATTTCCTGCCCAATCACTGTTTGTGTACCCAACCAACTGAAACTCATTGGAGGCAGTATACATAATGCCATATTAGCTTTTTGTGCCACTGACATACCTTAGAATTCTTTTTCCTACTTTCCAGTGTGTGTCCTTAGGTTTCTCCATGAACCTAGAAATTAGGCTTACCGCGTACATCAAATCTGGTCTTGTTTCTGTCAAATACATGAGGCTTCCAACCATTTTCTTGTAGAGGGTTGGGTTAACATCACTGCTGATGTCCTCTTTGCTTAATTTCAGACTTATAGTTGTTGGGGTTGGGGCTGGTTTGCTGTCGAACATTCTAAATCTCTTCAAGATTTGTTTAGTATAACTTGTTTGTGAAAT
Source organism: Sequoia sempervirens (assembly GCA_007258455.2). Classification (NCBI taxonomy): domain Eukaryota; kingdom Viridiplantae; phylum Streptophyta; class Pinopsida; order Cupressales; family Cupressaceae; genus Sequoia; species Sequoia sempervirens. Next base: position 367,029 of record VDFB02327154.1, read on the forward strand.
AAAGATTCCATGATCTGTTTGTTGGACCTCTATGCCTAGGAAATATTTTAGCAAACCTAGGTCTATCATTTCAAACTCATTTTTCATTGCTTCTTTCAAATCAACAATGAAAAGATTACTATTTCCTGTGAAAATTAAATCAGCTACATACAAAACAACAATAAGAATCTCACCATTGGCTGCCTTGATGTAGAGTGTGGGCTCACTACCGCTTTTGCTAAAGCCATTGCTTAGAAGGTACAAATCAATTCTGTTGTACCATGCCTATGGTGCTTGTTTCAGCCCAGAAAGAGCTTTCCAGAGCATGTAGACCTTGTCTTCTTTCCCTAGAACTTCATAGCCAGGTGGCTGCCCCACATACACCTCTTCTTTCAACACTCCATTTAAGAAGGCTGATTTCACATCCATTTGTAATACTTTCCATTCGTGCTGGGCTACAATTGCTAGGACTGTCCGCACTGTTTCCATCCTTGCAACTAGTGCATATGTTTCATCATAGTCTCTTCCAAGCTGCTATTTGTATCCCTTAACAACCAGCCTTGCTTTATGTCTTTCAACCTTACCATCAGCAGTGCATTTGGTCTTATAGACCCACTTAACTCCAATGACTGATTTCCCTTTGGGTAAAGTAGTGAGCTCCCATGTTTTGTTTCTCACTATAGCACCCATTTCTTCATCCATGGCGTTACACCATTTTTCCTCTTTCACGACTTCTTCAAAATACATTGGATCACTATAAGAAAACATAGAAAAATTTGAATTCTCATCAAAGTCATCATACCTTGCGCTGTCATAAATTTCCCTCACACTTCTAGTCTTCCGTGACATCAATGATGCAAGCGTAGGATCAGAATTTCCAGAGTTGTTTGACTGCTGGACTGATGAAGAAGACTATTGCTGTAAATTTTTGGAGCATCTGCCATGCTGGAAGTTTCTGGAGCAACTTCCCTGCTGAAAGTTTCTGGAGTTGTTGCTGTTGTTTTCTGAACTGTTACCTTGCTGTAAAGTTCCAGAGCATCTTCCTTCTGTAGCTTCTTCATCCTCAAGAGGTATTGAAACAAAAATACCTATGTTGCTATCAACTATTCCATCCCATGACTCATTTTCAATGAATTCAACGTCCCTACTGATCACCACTTTCTTGGTGATGGGATTGTACAATTTGTAGGCTTTGGATTCTTCACTATAGCCTATGAAAATGCATTTTTCTCCTTTGTCATCAAATCTTTGCCTTTTCTCTTTTGGCACGAGTGCATATGCCACACATCCAAATATTCTCAAATGCTCAACACTCCATTTGCATTTCGTCCATGCTTCTTGTTGGATTCTATCATGAACGACCTTTGTGGGGCACCTATTCAAGATGTAGACTGTTGTTGCTATAACATCACCCCAATACTCATTAGAAAAACCTTTTGCCTTCAACATGCTTGCTGCCATCTCCGTGATGGTTCTATTCTTTCTTTCAGCCACTCCATTTTGTTGTGGAGTATACCAGGCTGTGAGTTGTCTCTAAATACCATGAGACTTGCAAAACTTCATAAACTCTTGAGAGATTGAGAGATATACTCTCCCCCTCTGTCCATTTTGAGGACTTTGATATAGTGGCCGCTTTGCTTTTCAGCCAAGGCCTTAAACTCTTTGAATTTCTCAAATGCATCTAATTTGTTTTTCAAAAGATACACCCAAAATTTTCTACTATAGTCATCTACGAGTGTCATGAAATAAACATTTCCTCCTAGGGTTGGGGTCTTCATGGGACCACACAAATCTGAATGCACCAACTCTAATGGTGCTCTAGCTCTCCTAGAATGCCCTGATTGAAAAGGCTGCCTATGTTGTTTACCTAGGATGCTTGCTTCACACTTTCCATTGGGCTCTACAATTACTGGTAGGCCCCTAACCATATCTTTTTTAGCTAAAAGATTTAAACTAGAATAACTTAGATGCCCATACCTCAAATGCCAAAGTTTGGAGGGGTCTTGGATAACTGTCTTGAAGGATGACTGCTGAAAACCTGTTGATGAGATTTGCATTTTGAGGGGAAACGTTCAGTTCTTTGTCATTTGAACCACTGCCATAACTTTCTTGCTTCCATCTCTTTCGTAGATGATGCATTCCCCTTTCTCCATTAGCACTCTATAACCGTTTTGGACCATCTGTCCAATGCTTAAGAGATTGTGTTTCATTCCTGGGGCATAGAAGACGTCATGAAGTTGTCTTTCTTCACCATGCTTGGTTTGTAGGCACACTATGCCTTTGCCCATAATTGGAACTTTCTCATTGTTTCCCATTTTGATTTCAGACTTCATGCTGTGGTCAATGGAGGCAAATAAATTTCTGTTACCACTCATGTGGTTGCTACAACCACTGTCCAAGTACCAAACTTCAGCGCTGCCTTGTTCTGCAAGATTGCATGCAATGAACACTTGTGACTATTTTTCATTTTCAGCCTTGTCCTCATTTGCTACTTTTGCATTTTGACTCCCTTGGTCATGTTGTTTCTTCCTACATTCACTTGCATAGTGACCATACTTGTGACAGTAGTAACACTGCACATTGCTCTTATCAGATCTTTGATTTGAGTTGCTATTTTTTTTGGTGTTTTGGAAGTCTGATTGGGAGGTGTTTGCCTCCTTTTGATTGTTTGAGGCTCCTCTTCTGGAGTTGCTTCTTCCTCTACCTCTTTGACCTTTTCCTCTACCATTTCTTCCTTTTCCTTTGCCTCTCACATTGGCTTGTGCTTTAAAGGCTTGTTTTTGGGAAGAATTTGCAGACCTATTTAGGCGTTGCTCATGGGTTTGAAGTGAACCCATTAACTCATCAACTGATAATGTTGAGAGGTCCTTTGCCTCTTCCATGGCAATAACCATTGGTTCAAATTTTGTGGGTAAACTCCTGAGAATCTTCTCCACAATCTTCTGCTCTTCCATAGTTTCTCCATTTATCCTCAATTGGTTAATCAAGGTGGAAGCCCTTGTATGAAAATCTAAAATGGACTCGCTGTCCTTCATCTGCATGGTCTCAAATTCTCTCCTTTTCAGCTGGAGTTTCACTGACCCTTTATAGGTGGTTTAAAGTATTTCCCATGCTTCTTTTGCATAACTAGCTGCTGCTATTCGAGGAAAGATAGCCTCTGTCAAGGCCGCCTCAATCAAATTGAGGGATTTTGCATAATTTTTCCTTGTCTCCTTCGACTATTTCTTTTGAGCATTGCTCAATGTTGTAAATGCATTTGGGTCAGTCACATCTGTGAACCCATTTGCTACTAATTCCCACAAATCATTTGCTACTAAAATGGTTTTCATTTTCTTTGCCCAAACATCATAATTTTTTCCATCAAATATAGGTGGCTGCTGCCAATTCCCGTCTCCTCCAGCCATTTTGCTAAATGGGGGAAAACTACAAGTACCCAGATAAAATCTAGGGCTTTTCTTCACTACCCAGAAAACTAGGGCTTTCCCAAATACCTAGAAACAAAAGTTCTGTCACAGCACACCTAGGAACAAAGCTAGGGCTTTAAAAACTAAATGCCCAAAAAATTTAGGGCTCTGATACCAATTTGTTGGGAAAAATAGACCCAACTATAGTGGGAAAAGAATGAAAACACGTACAACTCAAAGGAGACAAACACAAGGAGACAAAAATAATATATATATTTGCTTTTCTATTTCATTTCCAAAGTGATTACATTCAAAAACATTACTGACAAAAACTCAGAGAAAAAGCTCTGTACATTCTCATACAAAACATTGTGCTTGTTTTGGCGCATCTTCCTTTTGTGTGTTGTTGCGTGCTAGAGGCATTTCAGAGCACTGGAGCACTGTCAATGTTCTCTGCTGCTGCAGATTCTCCTGAACTTTCACTTTCTATAGTTCTGTGTTCTACTGAACATTCTCTTGTTTGCTGCTGCAAAAACTTTTAGTCTTTGTCTCCTTCTCATTCTACTACTCAAAAACATTCTATCTTTTGTCTTTTGTTGCCTTTCCAAAATCTGACACCCAATTCAAATTCAAATTCAACCACCACAATTAATTTGCTGCCAAATATTAACTGGTCAGCATGGTGGTCAGACACGACAAGGGGGGAACAATCCAAATTTGATTTCATCTGAGGGTGCAATAAATGCACTTTCCTGTTGCTGCTCGGGATTAAATATTCCAACAAATTCTGTTGCAAATAGCTGCCAGTGGCTCTCTTTAAAGAGGGATCCTCTTTGCTTTGTTTGGTATGAAAATTTATATTGTGATGATATTTCCTTTGTGAAGAGAAAGCTTAACAGAAGGTAGCTTTCATGCATTTGCTTTCCAAATCATGTGTACACTATTCTTTTGTTGAGTTCAATATTCATACCAAAAATGATGCCCAACTTGTGCCACATGCCAGTCCATTCTTCCATTTTTATACCATTGTCAGATTGTTAAAAAATGTAAAGACTTTGTTTAATCATGGGTATCTTCATAAGTGAGTTTAAACTCATCATTGATAATAAGAGTAGCAATTACATCAAAGAGTCGAATAGAGGAGGGTGTATCCTCTATAATGTTTAGACTAAACTTTGAGGACCTCATGCCTTGAGTTGCTTTTGTTATCCCATTGCTCTATGTATTCCCAAAAGTAAAATAGTTAAATGTAGATAAATGCAACACACAAAAAAAATAGAGAAATAAATTAGAGCATTGCAGAATTATAAATCCATTGTAGCTTTTCAGATTTAATCCAATGAAATAAATAAAATTATAATTTTAAATATATTATTGTGTTTTTTCAATGAGGCCGAGAAAATTAGGTATTTGAACTGAATAATGGAAAAATCAAGGATGAAAATATAATTGTTGAACATTATTAGTAAGTGCAATAACAA
>VDFB02327154.1:371992-430333 GCA_007258455.2 Sequoia sempervirens
CATCAACCTAAGTACACTTAAGTATAGTGAATAGATAAACTATTCACTCTAACATAGTCTTCTCTACACTCATCTATCTCTCTATCTCATATATCTTGTTTATAATTTAGGAGGAAGAAATTCAAGAAGTTCTATTGATGTTCTCTCCCTCTTGGGAGACTTACCCAAACCCATACTTAATGTTTCCTTTACTAAGAACTCCCACACAACCCCTCTCCTTATCCTCTAACTTTAATGCAACCACTTATAAAGATTATTTTCTATTTTTAAAAGCCCCCACTCCATCATCATTGCAACTCTCCTCCAAATGTTAATTCCTAATTCTATATCCACCAAACTCGGTAGATTTCACTTTAATTCGATTTCATACAACCCATTTCATATTCCTTCATCCCTTCAACTCCTCTTTTAATATTTTATTATTCTATAATATTTCAATTTTATGACAACCATTAAAGAGCTCCAAGATAGAGTGACTCCTTTTATCATATTCTCAACACCATACCCACACTCTTCTCCCATGCCTCCAAATCTTGGACTTTAAAAAAAATTGAAGATCCTTCTTTCTTATGCCACCCACATCCTCTTTAAGGGATGCATGAATTTCCTTCTAAAATAAGGTTCCAAAACCTATTTCCAATGCCTTCATATTAGTTGTTAAAATTTATTTGTTTATTTATTTTTACAATTAATATTTTTCAATTGATGCTATGTAGCTACCACTTGTTACTAGAAATATAAAATGTGTCATCCATAAAGACTTCACTATCTATCAATATGTCTCCTACAAGATTCTCTTGCATCATTTTTTCATGACTCTTGGAAGGGTATAAATCCCTTGATGCACATATTGCTAAACTATTTTGGAAAAAAACTATATTGAGTTTACTTGATCCCTTCATGTCTTTAAGAAATAAACTTCACAACACATAAATTCTTCAATTCTATCAAAATAAAAAAGGAAATAAAAATGTATATTATTCTCATACAATTCACTTTCATTGAGTGAGAATCTAACACAAGAAGATAAATATCCTCCATTCTCTAGTACTTTTTACCTCAAATGGTGAAGCCTCATAATTAGTATCCATCCCTAGTATTTTGAAAGTAATAATCTTGAACAAAAGTACCATCTAACGGCTTGTCATCCTCAACATAGACTAAGTTAGCATTATTTTATTTCTTTTAGTCTTCCCTTAGGAACATCACTAGCACAAGTTCTATAATTCCAAGCCATGTGAGCCATGTGACCCTTTTTCTTATAGTAATAACATTCAATATTAGTTTTATATTATTTCCTCATGATTATAATGCATTCTCTTGGAGAATTAACTTCTAAATCTTGTACATTTAAAAAAAAAAAAATCATTCTACTAAAATGTTTGAAATTATATCTTCTAGTGTTTGAAAATTTATTTGATAAACTGTAAAAGTAACATTATAAGTATTTTAAGGGAAAATTATTTAATAAAATAGCTCCTTAGAATATTCATCATCTACTAGAGTCTTGATGCTCACCAATTTTCATATGATAGATTTCCAATTGCTTATGTGATTTGATGAAGTGATTCTATCTTCGATTTTGAATCTAATGGTTATACTTTTATAGAAAAGTTTACATTACTACCTTTGCTCCAAATGTTTTATTTAAATTATCTTGGTTTTGTTATGATAATTTATGTAAATCTAAATGATGTAATTTGATTTGGGATAGGGAAAGACCAATAATAACTTTAGATTTATCATCTCTTTTATATAATTTCAATAACTTATTTGAATCTATAGGTGGTGTTTCAATTCCATTCTAGATTCCCCATAAATTTGTATTCATTAGTTGCATTTACATTTTTATTTTACAAGTATAAAAGTTAAATATAGAGTAATCATCTTAAATAATCTCCATCTCAAATAAATTCCTAAAGAAAAAAAGATCAAATTGACCTTATAACTTCATCTATACACCTTGATCCATAATTTTTATGTGCATCAACAAAGAATAAGGGTTTCATATACAATATATCCAACTATTAGGTAGAATCAGTTAAATAGTACTGAACATTTTTTGTTGGTAACTATCACTCTCACTTGTAAAACTTTAATACAAAGTAGAACATTTTTTAACTATTGCAACACCCATATAAATATTGAATGCTTGCAATGTCCATATAACCAAATAAAATGCGAAGTGTGGGGCATATGTTTATGTTGCCATAGAAGTACTAAGTGCAAGTCATAATTTTATCATCACCATAGAAGTTTTCAAACTGGTGAGATTTTTTTCTCTTCTCTTTTACCTTTTCTCTTTCTTTTTCTTTGCAGCAAAAACACAGAGAAAAAATAGATTTATAGAATTTAAATATTAATCAAACTAAATGGAAATGATTTAAATATTGAACATTATAGATGTTTGGGCATGTAATCCACAATATTCTACTCGTAGGTCATTAGATAAATGGTAGGTATACATAATTGATATTTTACAAGAACATAAATATAAATTGCTTTGATACCATATTAGAAAATGGAAGAGGATTTACATTTGTACAAAAAACACTCAAAATAATAATTATGCCATTGAATTCATTTGGATATGTATTACGACATGAATTTTTTAAATCCTTTAAAATATAACTAGTTGAATTGTAATCTTACAAGAATATAACTATTTTTTTTAAATAAAAAATAAACAACTAACTAAAGTGACTTTATTAATGCTAACCTTAATATTCTAGGAATGAAGTGGTGGGTTTTTGAAGTTATGGTGTTTACTTTTATTTTGAGTTTATTTTAATTAATATTTTATAAATCCATATTACATAGTTATATTGATTTGTATGTTTGATTCTTGTATTAAAGGATATCGATTCATTCTTTTCAAAATTAGGAAGGAGATTTTAAGGGTTGTCAAAAATTAAAATGGAGTATTGTCAATATTACATAAAATAATCTAATTTCAAGTATGTTCCATAGTTTCTTGGTGTCCTTAATCTTTGTTTCAATATTATTGAATCAATCCATCTAGGGGCCATGTTGAAAAGAACATTGTCCTTTCTGATTCACTAAATCACTCAAAGGTATTCCAATATACTGCCATTTTGTATGAAGATATATAGAATAGTGTAAGAGTTGGTGTATAATTCTATATACCATGCAAGATTTGGTTGAAGATGTAGTCAGATAGGATCTAGGTCAGTTAGAGAAAAAAAATTATAAATACATATGAATGTGACATTCATGAGATCAAGTGAAAAATAATGTTAGAATAGAAAAGTAGGAAGTATTTTCACCTATGTCAAATCATGAATCAATAAATTTAACTAAAAACTACATAATTTATTGTTGATAACAATATATGAACCCTTCCCTACTTATCTAATATAAAACAATCCCTACTTATCTAATAAAAAACAATATCATAATGTAAAATTTAAGTATATTCTTACACTTCTAAACAGTTTTAAAAAACTTATGTACCTAAACCATTCAGTGTAAAACTCAACACTAGACGTAAAGCGACTCAATCTCAGCCTGCAGAAGCTGAATTTTATACTGAGTTAATTTGCCTCGTCAAACATCAGATGTGATTTAACTTGCTACCCTCCATCATATTCATCGACTTTTGCCATGATTTGTCGATTTAACCGTCCCAACAATAATAACAGAGATGTTATTTCCTGTAATATGCCCTATTTACATATCTCTGTTTGTTGCGCTGTAGTACCTGCCAACTTATATAATGTTCGATGGAAGGGAGGATTGCAACGAGAAAGTCTTGATGACCGTAACTTTATTAATATACCAAATTGAAAAATTTGATTGAATACTAAAGTGATCCGTTATTGCCAAATAGAAAGTGACGGTCTGGAATAAGATCCGATTCAATCAACCTATGTTTCCACAAAATTTCAACAAATTAAAATATGCCAGTCATGAACTTGTTCCTTATAAGTGATACACCTCAGAAAAATGTATCGCTAGTCATCTGTGCAAAATAACTATTTCGCCTTATGGATTGTACTAAGTCTAATCAACAAGGTCGGTAGAGATTCCAATATATTCATGCATGAAAATAAAGTTTCTCTTCCTAGAGACAAGGGTAATGCCAATTCTAAGAAATATAAGCAATTGCATATGGTTTGTCACGTAGTGATAAGGCTTTGTTTAACAGACAAACAGACACAAACCCTGCTCTCGTGATCACAGATTTCTTATCCCCTTGTCAACTCATGCACACTCAAAATAGTTAATGATTCGCCTAAAATTGTAGAATATGTTAGCCAGTTGACAAGACTCTGAAATAAACCATATTTTATTCGGCTAGTTACACTGGGTCGAAAGTAAGCCTTAATTTACAAGTACTAGAGTTCCTCAGCGGTTCAATGGATATTTACACAGAATTTTAGAAATCTTAGCATTCTTCGGCGCCTGACTGAGTGCGGGCAGGGTTGTTGAGGGGCCTTCCAGAGAGCAGGCAGTCGACAGTATATTCTTGTTGCCCGTAGGTATTCCAGCAAAAGGGATCCTTGTGATATGCAACGGCAGGTTGCAGTTGAATGTCTAGCAACTTCAAATCAGTGCATGGAACATCATTACTACAGGCCAAATAAAGTGGTTTGTCCATATATGTGCCAATTATTTTCTCATATGTCACGTCCGTTATAAATACTGCGGACGTGCGATTGGGACACGAGCTCTTATCACAGTAATATTGATCAATATCTATGGGCACTCTCACGTTGGAAACTTGTATGTTGGAGAATGACACGCCTTTCACTGATCCAATTCCCCCCTGTAGTAAAAGTATTTATTAAGAGGAATACGAACAAATTTGGGCTTGCATTATAAATTTGCCAATATAAAAATTTCTTTTGTAGGATAGACAGGGTTATTCACAGACCTGCCATGTTTTTATTCGAACTCCATCTAAAGTATCTTGAATGTTACTGTCATAAATGCTAACATTGGAAACACAGGCCTTTGTTCCATCTTTTCCCAGTCCTCCAATACTGCAGTTAAGATATGCAAATCAAATTGATGGATTTCTAATGAAGACTAACAACAGATTATTGGCAAAAGTCCTTAGGAGTATAGATACCTGATACTGTGACCGTGGCCGCAGTTAATATTGTGCACGCGGATGCTGGAACACCCTGTTTGAATCGAAACACAATCGTCTCCTGTTCCTTCATACATCAACTCACAATTAGCCGTGTAAACTATAATCAATGAACGTTTACATTACACATTTCATAAAATATTAACCTTTTTGGAATCTTAATTGTTTTATACCACATGCCATTGAGGAATGGTGAATTTCAACATCGCGAGAGTTTTGGAGATGAATTCCATCTGTATTTGGGCTATCTGCAGGGGAGGAGATTGTCACGCCGACGACTTTAACTGAAGTGCAACTGTCGAACTTGAGATGGCATTGGGGACTGTTTTGGATGGTTATTTCTTGCACGTTGACGTCATAGCTTCCGTAGAATCGCAATGCCTGCCCATGTAGCCAATACTGCTACTAATTAGATATAGCTAACTTAAGTTCAAAGGAAAAGAAACATAATAGGATACAGACTAATTCTTTGTTTTAGTTAGTATATGGAGCTTAATTTTTGACAGGGGTTGCTTATACTAAAAAGATTATCAGAACTGTAGAACTTTTAAGAAGTTACTTGTTTCTCACGACTCACCGTGGGCCTGACGCTTGGTAAGTTGTTCCCCATTGTGCTACCATCCTGACCCACATAAAATTTGATCTTTTTTATTACTTTTAACTAAATATATTATCTTGTTTACAAGAAAATAAAATGTGAAATACGAATTTGTGTGTACTTCATCAGTATATTCGGAAAGCTTCCACCAGGCTGCTCCCTGTCCGTCTATAACTCCGCTACCGACTATAGAAATCCTATTGAGTTTAGAGAAATTTATCCATTCCAACAAATTTGAAGACCAAGCTCGGGCATTGACCGGTGAAATAATACTTCCATCGACCTGCCAAAGTTAAAAAGGATTCTTAGGTGTAATTTGGCTCGACTATTGATGATGAAGAGTTATGATTTTAGTGTTTAAGTCCTCGATCTGTAATACCTTAAAGACGATGTTTGATTGACAGGGACCAGAAAAAGTAATGGGGCCAACAAGAAAGCGATAATAAGCTGGAATAAGTAGTGTAGAGGACTCCGTCGCACAGACTGCTTGCCACGCCGCTTGAAATGCCTGCATCATTCAACCAGGTTACGAACAATGCCTTCGAATTGTATATCAAATATAAAACAACAAACAGAACTCCTGCAATAGAGAACAAAATTAAGAAAAGCATAATGACCTTTGTATCGTCGGTGATTCCATCACCCTTGGCACCCATGGATGTAACATCAACAATGTTGGAGTCCTCGTAAGAAGTAGGAGATGCAACCAGAGATGTGAGAGCTGCCCTTGAGCCAAAGCACCGTTGAATCATCAGGCCAAACACAAGTACAATTACAACCGAAAGCCTCAAACTTAGACCCATCTTATATTTTCTTTTGATTCTCTAAACTATCAATCCTATTGCTCTACACAAGACTGCGTATTGGAAGAAGTTTTCAAAGCTTACCTTATATGAGCCTGGAGAGATTCCAGTCACGGGTGTTCATTGGAGAAAATATCAGACACCTATGATTGAACAAGGCCAGAAAGCACTCGCATCACCAGTTTAATTCATGGCTCACACTTCGTCAAATATTCAGCCTTCACATGTGATCCCCCTTGTACTATTCTAATTTTCCGCTGAACTGTTTGAAGAGGAATAAATGTTTTATCATACCACATGCAAATGCAAAAGTAGCGAATTACGTTCGCTTATTTCCTTATCGTCGTTCTCATTGTATTCAATACGAACAAACGTGTCGAGCTCTAAAGAGCGTAGATTGCAACATATTTTATCTCAAAAATGAGTAAACAATTTCAATTAAAAGTGACGCAAATTGTGGTCATAAGGAAAAACTAAAGCATCTTAACTATGAAAATCTTCTAATAGCACGGGCGATAGAGTGGATTGCAAGCGACTCATCTATGTATCATATATTTAACTTTGAAAAAACGAATAATTTATATCACATCACGAGGACGAGAGGCCACATGCATTGAAATAATGATTTTGTTGATAGAATAAATGAATCAGGCAGAAAAGAGCGAATGCGTGGTCAATATTTCTTGCGAATATTTTTCTTTAGGAGTTCATCGTCTGATAGTGCATAGACCAGATGTGTGGCTACAAAATTGGCTGGTACTGTTGAGGTTAGAATGGGCCCACTTTTTAAGTTGGTAGAAGCGAAAGCGACTATACTTCTACTTCTGTGAGTTAATTCCTACTAGTCTTTATTTTGAACGCATTGGTCCAAATTATGAAGAAATATGTGGGGCTCGGGCTATGCAGGTTTGTGTTGGACCATGATCATCCAGACGACATAATTTATGAAGATGGAGTTGATCTGGCTAGGAAACCATTTATGATCATTCAGACGACATAATTGGAAGTGAGGAGATAAGCATTTCTGTCTTTATTTTAAACGCATTGCTCACCGTTGGATAGCGATCTCGTGACTTATGTTATTCTAGATTTGAAGTTCGGGAATTCAAAGCTAACAGACAGACAAAAAAAAACTGTTTAGCCACGTGAAAGTTTTGTCATATTTGAGGTCATTTCGCCGAGCTCATGGCGGAACAACGATTTGGTAGATCTTAAAAAATAGCAATATTTCTAAAGGTGGAAAGACAGATTTCGACGCAAAAATATATATTTTATTATTAACAGCAATTTAAGTCGATAGCGTGTGAGTTTTTCTGTTAGGGAGACTGCTGTTTGTTGCGACACATATATTCAATTTTATAATATTCTTCTTGATTGAAGAGGAAAAATTGTGTATTATTGCAAAGTTTGTTTATTGGAGAAATTACTTTAAGTTTTTCATAGTGGTATTTATACAAGGTGCGTCTTGATGTTCTATTTAGACTGGATGAGTTTAGTTAGTATTTATTAGCTCTGTGGATAGGCAGGTTTATTATTGCAATTTATGCATTTGTTTTTGTATTAGCCGCTTGGTCAATGAGATTGTTTACTTTAAAATATTTTTGACTTTTTCCTATAGTCAAGATTTATGTGCATATTTTTTGTGCTGGAAAATCATGGTTTATCTATTGGTTTGAGTAGGTTGATTTTTCATTTTGCTTTAAGTAAAATCATAAAATAAGGGAACTTTATATATGGTGGGGAACATTATATATTGTGGCAAATATTTAATCAGGGATGCATGTAGTGTGAGTTTTGGCGGCGGGTTGGTCAATAGTGAAACAGTAAATACATGTTCAATGCATTAAATACAAACCTCGTGATATGTGTTGGACAACTGGTGCAAAGATAAGCAGAGAATTCTTGGTTAATTTGCATGTTGTTTGTTTACTGTTTGTTGAGAAGTGTGTGTTTGTGGTTGTGGGTTGCCATTTTCGACATTTTTCATTTTGTGTAGTGCTAACAATGTGCAACTGGTGAGTGGCATGTCTCTTTGTTTTTGATACTTAATAACTAGAAGTGTTACAAGGAAAACTAAACACTTTGGGCAATGTCTTGTGTAATGTGGGTACACATGTAGTGTACGCATAGCTAATTCATGAAATCTTAGTTGGGTTATGGGTTTTGCTTGTGCTTATTCTTGTTTGACTATCGTTTGTTGGAAAGCTTCTGGGTATTTTAGCTCTTCATTGCATTTTTGCATGTGTGTACATGTGTAGTGAATGCATAGCTAATTTATGAATTCTTACACAAGTGTTGTTTTGTGTATTGTCATTTGTGTGTCATTTTTTGAAAAGCTTGTTGGTTTTTTTTAGTTGTATTTGTTATTCTCTAAAAAGTGCGGTGTTGTTGGTGAATGGTTGGGTTGTGTATTTGTGATGCTTGACAAGTCTGTGGGTGCATATGCAATGAACAAATAACTAGTTCATGAAATCTTGAGCGAGTGTTCCAGGATTTTGTTTGTGCTTATTCTTGTTTTATTATTGTTTGTTGGAAAGATTATGGGTTTTGTAGCTCTTAGTTGCGGTTTTGCATGTGGGTATATGTGCAATGAATGCATGGTTAATTCATGAAATCTTAGGCAAGTGCTGGGTTTTCTTTGTGTTTGTTCTTGTTTGTTTATGGTTTGTTGAAAATCTTGTGGGTTTTTTAGCTATTGGTTGCACTTTTGCATGTTCGTTATCTTGAAAAAGTGCACTGGTGGTGAATGTATTGGCTGTGTGTTTTTGACACTTGATGACTAGAAGTATTGCTTGTTGTTACAAGGTGTAATGGTGCAAATGGGTACAATGAATGCATTAATTATGTGTTTATTGCTTGTGTGGGTAGCAAGGTATCAACAAGGCTTGGAAATCATAGTGTGAAAAATGTGTTGAAGGCTTGGTGAGTACAAAAGTAGTGAGTGCATAGTTAATTCATGAAATATGATGCGAGTACTGGGTTTTATTTGTGCTTATTGTTGTTTGTTTAAAAGCTTGTGTGTTTCTAGCTTTTCATTGTGGTTTTGCATGTTTCTTATTCTATGGCAGTGCAACACTGATGGGTGCCTTGTTACTGTGTTTATGATACTTGGTTGTTGTTACAATGGCTAACATGGAATGTTCACAAAAATTATAGTCTTGGTGTATTCTTTTGAAAATTTTATTGGTCTTTTTGTGATTCATGTTTATGAATAGTGTATTATATGTCATGGATTTTGTTCATTTCTCTAATTTTTCCCTATAAAAAGAAGCATTATTTACAATTGGAGTTGGAGGCAGATGTCTATGTGAGCACAAATATACTTGGTTGTTGAAGAAGGAACTGGAAGGTTAGATTCTTGTAATGTTCTTCCCCTTTGTTTCTAATGAATTTTCCAATATGCATAAAATTTATGCTTTGTAAGAGTTGTGGACAATAAAGGAGAAGCTTGGTTTAGGAATTTGACTTGCTAAATAGACATATGTGCATAGTGAATGGTATGTCATGTAATTTATAAGCATGTAACTTTTTTTTTTGAAAGGTAGGTCACTATTGTAATTGTTAGTTTCTATCGATAGGCGTTTTTACAATTGCATTTGTTGAATTTTCTTTTGAAATAATGGCTTGTTCTTCTTAAACTTTTCATTGTCAATCAAATTATATTGTTTGAAGCATTTTTTGTGTTTTTTCCATAGATGGTTGGAGTGGGTCTATTATTGGTTCCTACTGATAGATAGGTTTACTATTTCATTCACTGCATTTGCTTTCTAATTAGTCGCTTGTCCAATGATATTGTGTTGTTTAAAATATTTATTCCTTTCTCCTATAGTCAAGATGTAAGCAGATATTTTTTGTGCTTGAAAATTATGGTTTATTCATTTTTGTTTAGCTAAATTGCCAAAATAAGGGGACATTGTGTATTGTGGGAAATATTTGATCATGAAGTAGTGAATATATGTTAATTCCATTGGATGCAATTTCTACGAGATGTGCTGGAGACCTAGTGGGTAGTAGTTCATGAAATCTTGGGTGAGTGCTAGGTTTTATTTTTGCTAAGTTTTATTTGTAACAGTCAACAATACATCTAGTTATCAAGTATGAAAAATAGACATACTAGCTGGTAATCAATAGTACATTGTTCCTATACATATGCTTATGTGTTTCATGTTTATGGGTATCATGTAATCTTTTACAATTTGGATTTGATGGAATGTTGTTTCTAATATGTTTTTCCATACTATTTAGTGTATTAAAGATGCAGTGACTACTTCAACATCTAGTATCTTGTTGTGAAGATGCATAATTTGCACTTAGACATTGAATATTTCCAAAATATATAATGTGCTATTATTTTGGAAAGTTTGTTTAACAGGGATAAATAATATGCTTACATGAAGAAATAGAGAGACAAAATAAATATTTATTATCACTCAATTGAAAATGAGACTGTTGCAATTGTAAACTGGTTGTTGGTTTCATGTGTTTCATATCCTTTGTTATCTACTGTACCTATTTGTACAATAGGGTCTTATAACAATGACTAATATATCTAGTTGGAGTGGCACAAAAGTAGTTGTCAACTTATTGGCTAAGTTTGCAGGATTTTTATTTAATGTCTAAATGTTTGGGAAAAGTTATGTTGTAGAATTTGCATTTATTATACTATTGTTTGTGATCCAATAGTTATATCATTTAGTGCATTCAATGTGCATTGACTACTTCTATAACCAGTATCTTGCGGCTAAGGGTGACATAATTTACATGCAATGGTTGAATATTTGCAAAAAATATATGGGTTCCTAATTTGCTGATATACTTAGAAAATTGAATCATACAGTATCCTTGGAAATGTATCAAATTGTATAAAGTAAAAATTTGTGCTTTAGGTTTACTATTGCATTCATTGCACTTTCTTTTCAAATAGTCCCTTAGCCACTGAAACTATATTGTCAAAAATATTTTTTCATTTTTGCTATAGTCGAGATTTAATGAGAACAATAAATATAACACAAAATAATTCTAGTTGTCAGCTATCATAGAGACACAATGATTCCATTCACCTGCAGTCGAATTTTATAGAATAATGAAGATGTAAAGGGCTAAAGTATTGAAAAGCTTTCCAACAAAGGATAAATAAACGAGAGTAAGCAAAAAAAAAGGCCAACCCTAATATTTCATGGGTTAAATAATAATAAGGAGAAATCAAACCTATAACTCGCCTAACATTTCATGAATTAACTATATGTTCACTACATGTTGGAGTACGTCAACTTTGTAATTGTATCATATGTGTTGAATATGGCACACTTGTCTATCAATGTATAGATATTGCATTAAATACTATTTTGTCTAGTATTCAATTTTGTTTAAGTAAATTGGGAGAATATGACATTAAACATACATTTGGAAATTAGGTGGGTTCACATGCATTGAACGCATAACTAGTTCATAAATTCTTTGGGGCGTGCTACATTTTGTTTGTGCTTATTCTCATTTTATTATTGTTTGTTGGAGATATTGTGGGTTTTGTAGCTATTCGTTGCATTTTTGCATGTGGGTATATGTGCAGTGAATACATAGTTTATGAAATCTTAGGTGGCTATTAGGTTTTATTTGTTGAAAATATTGTGGATTTTTTAGCATGTTTGTTAGACTGCAAAGGTGCATTGGTGGTGAATGACTTGGCTCTGTGTTTTTGACACTTGATAACTACAAGTATATGATCTTTGATGTTTGTTGTTCTCTAGGAGAATCTATTGGTGGGTGGCTTGTTTCTATGTTTGTGGTGCTTGGTTGCTATTACAAGGGCTAATGTGATATGTTTGGGAAAATTTATAATGTTTGTCTATTTTTTTCATTCAAACTAACCAAGTGTTCTCTGCTTATCTTCACACCAAGCCCTTCCAGTTTCTACATAGTGAGAGTTTACATTTATTAAAACAACATTACTTCTGATTTCTGATAGACCCGCCAGCCAAAACTCACTTTAAATGCATTAAGTATTTTCACAATATATAAGTGAACACACTAATATATAATGTTTAAATTTTCTGCTGCAGAAAAAGTGAAAGTGAGCACTCAAACCATTTGGGAAAAGAGATAAACTCCATGTTTTAGCACTAAAATATGTGCTTAGAAATCCTAACTATAGGAAAAGGACAAAAAATTTAAACAAAAAGTCTCCCATACTTAATATTAGTGCATATCGATGATTGTAATTATACCGCTATTCTTGGTTGAGAGAAAAAGTAACGTGTTTTGGTACAGCTGTGAGGAGGAAAATATATGTACTGTAAATATATTTGAGGTATTGAACGGGAAATTGAAAGATCATATTCTTTGTATCTGGTGCTTTCCCTTTACTGATTACAATGAATTGGAGAAACGTGAAAATTAATTGTGTTATGACCACGGTTACAGGACACCGAAACATATGGCAATTTGGTGTGGTTGAAACCAATGTGCATGGCAGAAGGTAAGCCTTCCCACTAGTTACCAGGGTATCCTTCAAACTACATGGCCAAACCACTAACGACCACTTAGCATAGAATAGTAGAGATCTGAGGAGGGTGCATCAAAGTCTAGAAACTGCTGGACCAGGTAGGACATTTTCCAGCGCCGAAACCACAACTGATAGCTAAGAAACCCAAAGGATTTTCAACAAAGGATAAGCAAAGGATAACAAATGTTGCAAAAAAATAGACCAGGCCAAAAACACACAAGATTTTTAAGAAACAACAAATAAACAAGAATGAGCACAAATAAAATCCAACTCTCACCTCACATTTCATAATTTAACTATGTACTTACTGCTTCTACATCCATGTGCCCTCTAAGACATCTCACAAATTTTTCTTTGTGAGCTTTCCAACCACTCAAGAAATAAACACATAATTAGTGCATTCACTGCCCCCACAATCCACAAGATCTTGCTCAAACCACATGTAATTTAATTTACCCACTTCCCCCGCTAGCTGTTCTAAAATAGGCAACACACAACAAAGCCATTGATGACCATTTCACTTTTACAGAATAACGAACATGCAAAACCTTAGCCAACAACTAGAAAACCCATAGGCTTTTAAATGAATGATAAACAAATGAAAATAAACATAAACAACACATCAGAAATGAAACTCAAAGCTTAAAACATATAGCCTTTTTAACAAATGACAAACAAACAAGAATAAGCACAAATAAAACCCAATTGTTGCCTCACATTTGATCAATTAACTATGCATTCATTACTTGTGTAATCAACAACCCTCCAACACATCTTGCTCATTTTTCTTTCCAAGCTTTGGTGACAGTGTGCTAGTCACTCAAGCAAAAAATACATAATTAATACATTCTCTGATCCCACAGTCCAACTGACCTTTCTCAAAGCACATGTAATTTAATGTACCCACTTTCCCCATCAACCCTTGCAAAAACAAGCAATTCGTCTAGCTATCAAGTATCATAAACACACAACAAAGCCATTGACGACCATTGCACTATTATATAGTAACAAACATGCAAAACTGCAACCAATAGCTAGAAAACCCACAAGATTTTGAGCGAATGATAAGCAAACAATAGTAAACCCAAACAAAACCCAACACTCGCCTAAAATTTCAAAGTATGGAGAACAAACAGATGACCCACTCAATAAACAAGTGTTGGAAGTGGCGACACAAGCCTCTCAACAAACAATAAACAAACAATAAGCAAAAAACAAGAAAACACAAAAGCTTCGTAACAAACAATAATAAAACAATAAGGAAAAACTGCCACTTGCCTCATATTTCATGAATAAACTACGAATTCTTTGATTTCATATGCTTGAGCTGTCGATTAGACAATAGGAGGTTTGCATCTAATGCATTGAACATGTATTCATTGTTACAGTACACATCAATCCACTAAAAAAGCTCACACTATATGCATCCCCCAACTAAATATTTGCCACAATATATAATGTCGTGTTGTTTTCTTGATTTACTTGAAGGAAAATGAAAAATGGACCTACTGAAAGCAGTAGAAAAAGAGAGACCATAATTTTCGAGCACAAAAAACTAAGCTATTGAGATAATTGGTTAAAGAAAATTGTGTAGCTCTTACAGTGTTCAAGGGGCTCACAAACTTGGGAAACATGAATAGATTAGTATAGTTAATGACATGGTTTATAATTGATAAACATGAAACTATTTTATGGCCAAAAGCAAGTTACTTTTGCAATGAGAGTCATGCATAGTTACAGGCATGTGGTATGTTGTCCATGTGCAATGTTTTTCATTGTACATCAACTAGAATGTATAATATAGGTGTATTTTCTTTAATTTGCTTGTAAGAAAATATTTTTGATATGATTTATAAAGCATTGCATTTGAATTGCATATTGCATGGCTGCACTTATGCATATCTCTGGCTACATTATTAGTGCAATCAAACGATTGCAACAATCATTTGCTTATTGGCATAAATTTGATAGTTTCAAACACTTGGCACAATTCTTATACATATTCATCGAATCAAGTATATTTGTACATAAAAATTTAATTGAAGGCCTAGTTGGTACACAAGCAATGAATACATAGTTAATCCATGGAATTCTAGGCATGTGCTTTGGCTTTTTCCTTCTTTTTGTCATTGGTTTACTGTTTCTTGAGAAGCTTTCATGTTTCTCTTGTTGGTACATAGAGCATGTTCATTGTGGAAGCATTGAACATATTTCTCATATGCTAATTGCTTAAATGCTTTCTACACTATTAGTGAAGTTAACAAAATTTTTATTTAATTTTTGAATACTTGGTAAAATTTATCGCATTTGACTATTTTTTTGGTAAATCTTGTCATGTGCTTGTGTGTTTCATGTTTATGAATAAAATATTATATATCATGAACTATGTTCATTTGTCTAATATATCTTTCTAACAGGCACCGTTGGTTGCGAACGGAGACAGGGACAAAGATCTATATGGCTGCATGTATACTTGGTTATTGAACAAACAACTGAAAGGTCAAATTCTTCTATCATTTCTCCCTTTTCTTTACAATGAATTAGAAGTCTTCCAATGTGCCTTGGAAGAATTGTGAACAATAAGAGAGAAGCTTGGTTCAAGAATCTGACTTGCCGAATAGACATATGAGCATAGTGAATGGCATGCTATGCAATTCATAAATATGGAACTTTTTTTTGTTCACAGGAAAATTACTATTGCAATTGTTGTATTTGCTTTCGAAATAGTTGGTTAGAAAATCAAATTATACTGTTCAAAATTTTTACGTGCTTTTTCCACTGTTGGGATTTAAGGACAAATCTTTGATGTTTGAAAATTATGTTTCATCTCTTTTTCTATTGGTTGGAGTATGCCTAATGTTCATTTTAGTATGAGTAAATTAGGAATTTATGGAGACATTATATATACTGCAAAATATTCAATCTTGAAATAATGAATACATGTTTAATGCATTAAATGCAAAATACTTGATAACTAGAAGTGTTGCTCACTTTTACAAAGGAAGGTAAATGATTTGAGCAAGGTCTTGTTGATTGTGAATGCATTAAAAGCATAAACCATCTGTTCATTTCTTCAATAACCATTAGTCTAACAAAAAAGCTCAAAAATAAAATTGTGTGACATGTGTTGGTGAACTGATAGGTACACAGGAAATGAATGTATACAGTCGATTCATAGAATGTAAGGCGAGTTGTAGGTTTTATTTATGCTTATTCTTCTTTGACAACTATCTATTCAAAGGTTGTTTCAAGTTCTTCGTTGCACTCTTTCATGTTTGGTATTTTCTAAAAGTGCACTACTCATGAATTTTTCAAGTAGGTTATTATAAATTTTCCTTTGAGCAAATAGGCCAAATTGATCAACGCAAATTTTTTGTTGCAAATTTCCACTCATTAGATTCAAATTTTATAGTTTTTTTTGGTAGGCCAATGCCCATTAAAGCAATCAATCCATAGTTAATGCATTTTATGCTTGCACAATGAGAAAGGCCTTACTCAAAGATCTAAAATGATGTCGCTATATGTAGCAAAAACTTACTACTCTTTTGATGCATAAAGCAACACATGTATTGGGATTGCTTGATACTAATACTCTCAGCATATTCTGTTTCTCAAAGTATCTTTAAGGTGCTTCCTAATATTAATAGTAAAAGAAACCTACATAACTATGTATTAGAATTTCCAATTAGGCTAGGCAAATATTAATAACAATGCAAGTTTCTTTGAGGCACAGTGACATTAATTTGTATGACATGTGCACATTGCACCCAGATAGAGGCATGAAGAAGTCATCATGTTTAGCTTCAAAAGGTAGACATGTGTATTTAGCTATTGCAGTGGATGCATGTTTAATGCCTAAAATGCAAACTTCATGATATGTGTTGGACATCTGGTGCATATGCAAGAAAACAATGCATAGTTAATCCATGGAATATGAAGCAAGTGCTTGTTTTTTTGCTTTTTATTTTTTTACTATTTATTGAAAAGCTTCTCAGTTTTTTTGCTGTGGGTTGCTATTTCTGATGCTTGTGATTCTATGTGGTGCTTGAACAAGGGAGGGGTTGAAGAAACAGTGTGAAAATGGTGAGTGAGTCATTTGTTTTCTTTTGATACTTGATCATTAGAAGCATTAGAGGGGAAATCTCATGGTTTGAACAAGGTCTTTTGGACTATGGGTGTGAAATGTGTTGGAGGGTTGGTGAGCATATATGCAATGGATGTATAGATGACTCATGGAATGTTAGGTGACTGTTGCCAATTTTTTGTGCTTATTATCGTTTATTGAAGAGCTTGTGGGTTTTCTGGCTATTGGTTATGGTCTTGCATGTTCGTTAGTCTCTAAAAGTGCAATGGCTATCAATGGCTTTGTTGTCATGTGTTTATGGCGCTTGATAACTAGAAAAATTGCTTGTTGTGCATATGGCAAGCAACAATATTTAGATATTATAGGGTAAAAATTTGTGGTCACATTGGAGCTCATAACATCGACAAGACTTCTTTTTCAGAAGAGCATTTAAGTGTTAAACTATGTATCATTATACTTGAAAAATTACTAGTATGTGCAACATGGTTTAACACAAAATGATTTCATGAAAAGAAGTCTTGTCAATGCATAGAATTATTATTAGTTCCTACTGAAAGGCAAGTTCAGTATTGCAATTGATGCATTTCCTTTTGGATTAGTTTCTTTTCCAATGAGATTTTTTTTTTATAAATATTTTTGTCTTTTCGCTATAGCCGGGATTTTCCAGTGGGCATTTGTCTAGTGAAAGCATAGATGACTCATGAAATCTTAGGTGAGTGTCACGATTATTTGTGCTTATTATAGTTTCTTTAATGTTTGTTGAGAAGCTAGTGGGTTTTTTGGCTATTTGTTGCAATCTTGCATGTTTGTTGCTCTCTAGAAGTGCACTAGCTCTGAATGACTTTGCTATGTGTTTATTGCACTTGATAACTAGAAAAATTGCTTGTTATGCATATGACTAATAACAATATTTAGATATTACGGGGCATAAATTTGTAGTCAGATTGGAGCTCATAGCATTGATAAGACTTCTTTTTCAGAAGAGCATTTAAGTATTAAACTATGTATCATTATACTTGACAAATTACTAGTATATGCAACATGGTTTAACACTAAAAATTCTTTGCTTAAAAGAAGTGTTGTTAATGCATAGTATTATTATTAGTTTATGTTGATATGTAGGTTCACTTTTACAATCAATACATTTCCTTTTGAATTATCCACTTCTTCATCAAGATTGTTTTGTATAAAATGTTTTTGTCTTTTCCCTATAGTTGGGATTTAAGCACATATTTTTGGTGTTGGAAAATTACTATTTATCTCTTTTTTGATTGGTTTGAGAAAGTTGATTTTTCATTTTTCTTTAAGAAAAATAGGAAAACAAGGGCACTTTATATATGGTGGGGAACATTGTGTTTTGTGCCAAATATTTAATTGGGGATGCATGCAGTGTGAGTTTTGGTGGCAGGCTGGTTGGTATTGAAGCAATAAATGCATGTTTAATGCATTGAATGCAAATTGTGTCATATGTGTTGGATAGTTGGTGCAAAGATAAGTAGAGAATGCTTGGTTAATTTTCGTGTTGTTTTTTTTATCGTTTGATGAGAATAACCCTTCAACACATCTCACACGCACGGTCCAGAGGACCTTGCTCAAACTATTGTGTTTTCCCTCTAACACTTCTAATCAAGTATAGCAAAAAAATAGATGGCCCGAGAAGTTTCCACAAAAATAGTATAGTAAGGTTACTGGTTTGGAGAATTTCCAACACCTTGTAATGTGTAAATGATCAACAATTGTAAATGGCAATGGTTTTCTATGCCTCAATGCAATGGATAGGTTATAGGCGTTCAATATGTGCATGTATAGTGAAAATGGAAAAAGTGTTACATGTATACATGTAGGAATTTAGACAAGGAAGAATTTTGGCCTTTGGTGAATGCCTAAGATTATGGTCTTATAGTTTTGTGACAAACGTTTAGGTAGAAAGATGTGTTTTATTGTTTGAAAGGCAACAGACATTTTCTTGGTAAGAATTGAGTTTTGGAGACTGTGATAGATGTGAGTTGTTATTGGATTGTGAAGTATTAGAAATTGAATGTAGAAGAACTTAGAGTATTTGGTAAAACCTAATTCAAATGCTTACACAAATAGAGAACATGTGTAAAACTTGTACACACCGAAATTTGGTTTAGGCTTGCAACTTCCATATTCTTCATTATTTCTATTTTTCACGATCATGATTAAATAATGTGAATTATTTAATTATTCATCTTGACATTAATTCTTCTATTAATTAAATAATCTTATTTATTTAATTAATTCACACTTTTCTTTATTCTACCTTAGTAATTAAATAAACGCTTTCTATTTAATTATGTTACTAATTAACATTATTCTTCTTGTCAAATTAAATAAATTCTTATTTAATTTACTCTTTATCATACTTCAACTATAATTAAATAAATTCATTATTTATTTAATTATTCATTTAAAATCCCTTCATCATTTAATTAAATAAATATTATTTATTTAATTATTCTTCAAATATAGAGTCTTGAATTAAATGAATTATTTAATTCATTAATTCTATTTTAACACATTCCTCTATATTTTAGATAATTATGTGAGTTATCTAAGTATTCACTTTTACTCGACTCGACATCTATTTTAATCATTCAGTTAACTCTTCATTTGATGTCTAAGTGGCTATCTCGAGTAATCTCTTTTTCAGATCATTCAATCATCCAGTTCTAACTTATTTGCATGTACATGCGGATTAATTAAACATTCTTATTTAATTAATTAAACCTCGTGCATGTATTCGAACAGAGAGTTGTTATAATCAATCTTCATCTTTGTCATGCAAAGATATTTCTTAGGTTTTCGAATGTCTAACTGAAGATTAAATCATTTATTTAATCTTTAATTCTATTTCTAAATTGTATCACTAATGTCACTACTATCAGTTATCTGAATGCATGTCTAATCAGTCAATCTCAACCGTCCGTTGATCTTTCAATCTTGGCCTGTCATTCGAATAATCAATTTTCTATAAATTGATTTGTCATTCTTCATTCCAATCTCTCGTGAAATCTTATGACTTTTGTGAGCACTCAATCTTGAATCTTCGATATTTTGCTAATCACTATCTTAGACTATACTTGCACGAACTCTTGAAAATCTGAGGGCAATTATACTACACAAGCAAAATGGAGAAGGGCAATCGAGATGAATCATGGAAATACGTTTGAAATTAGTGAGATTGTTTCAGTTTTAATTATGTTTTTACTTTCCTATGTACTTTGTTGCTTAACATTTAGATTTGCATTCTATATTTAGTATTGCATGCATGTTTGCTTCTAATCTCTTGTTTTCTATTGTGCATCTTTTCTATGGCGTTATATTTGGTGAACCCGACGTGAAGACACCATCTTCGCGAATCCGTAGATCTTTTATTTTTGGTTTTATAGGTTTTTCATATGGAATGACACATATGAAGTTTCCTAAACCGCAATTGACTTCCTAAACTGCATCTGACAGAGGAAACGATGCATCTATATTTTCCTAACCCACAATTGATTTCTCGAGCCGCAATTGAAGAAGAAATGATGCATCTGAATTGTAATACCGCGACGCAATTGACTGGTAAAATTTTATTTTTCTATTTTCGAAAATCTCAAATTTTTAATTGGTTTTTGTGTTACTGATATCTGATTTCCAGCGTGTGGCCATTTGGAGTTAATAAGCTTTTGCAGGATGATTGACGAAGACAATATTAAAAATTACTAACGAGTTTTTCTGCAGGACGCTTGTCAAAGACCCTAGTTAATTTTAAAACAGATTGTTTGGTAGCGTAGCAAATATTTTGTTTGGTTTAAAATTAACAAGTGTCTACTGTGTTTAGTGCGAAAGCACACGTTTGGTTACCCTTACGACTTGGTACATCAAAGTATCCTCTCCCCTTGCACATCTGTACGATCCTGGGTGTAAGAGAAATGGTTACCAACTCTAGAACTTGGGCCTGTTCTAGTGGGAAAAAGTACTCACCCTAGGACGACTCAGACCGGTAGCACCCTGAACCTGAGGGACTTCTAGCCAGTATATAAAAGTGGGTTCTTGGGGAAACCCCAAGAATCACAAGTGTGGTTCTGATGAGATGGATCCGAAAGGGGACTCGCACCGTATGGATCACACCCCACAAATGAAATGCTTGAATTAAATACCTTTTGTTTTAGAGACCAACCTATTTGTGGTCGTTGCTTGGTATAGTGCAGGGTACAGTATCATGCCCGAAGATACTCACTACTGATCCCCTTGAGTAGAGATAGTAGTTCTTGGGAGGTCATTGCCCAAAGAATTCAAAATTGGTGTGCTCGAAATACGTTAATGAGCCGTGGAGGGGAGCCAATTCCACCAAATTCCTAAGCTATCCGCTCTCGAGAAGGAAAGGTGTTCACCACCAATCCGGGGTATTTCGGTGGGCTATACCAAGTATACAAACCCTAGGCCTTTGGCCTATTAGGATGTGCTTGTCTGTTATCACTTTAAACGTTCTTCGAGTCCAAAATCAAAATTGAAAACACTCTGTCTTATGATTGTCTTTGATTGTCAAAATTTGATCACGAAAAATGGAGTCAGTTTAAATTTCATGTGATTGAAAATTCACAGAGAGTCGCAATTGTTCACCAGAAACTCGCATCTGTTAAATTTTGAGTCGCATCTATTAATTTTTGAGTCGCATCTGTCATTATTAGTCGCATCTGTCAAGATTGGGTCGCATCTGTCAGTTTGGCTCACATTTGCTTTGGAAGAACCACATGCATTATATTCTGAGTCGCATCTGTCAATTAGAGTCACATCTGGTAAATTTTGAGTCGCATCTATCAATTTAGACCGCAATTGTTAATTTTGGACCGCATCTATTAAATCCTGAGACGCATCTATCTGATTATCAGAAAACCAGAATTCACAGTCACTATCCTCTCAACACGGTTATACCAGTTTCAGTTGTCTTCACAAAAATAGTCTTTGAAATAGAAACCTAAAATGATTTTCTCAATTTTGCATACCTTAGGGTCATTTAGTCATTACCATAGTTGTCTTCAGTTAGAGTTTAGCTTCATCTTAGGGTACATATCACCTTGCATTAGACTTCTAGAAATGTCACTTTTACAAATTTTAGGAGTAGTCCACCATCTATACTCTAGAAAAAGTCATAGTGTCAACAAAATTTGTCATTGAACCTAGTCTTATCATCTTATACTTTTTCCTACACAAAGTCCTCCTAGCTCATCAGTCTAGTTAGGAAACTCAACTTGTCTTTGATCCCCATCTTACATTGGTTCCTTGACTTAACTAAATTGACATCTTGGTTTGACTTTAGGCAGTTGGTCCCTTCATCTTGGGTTTATAGAATTGATCACTTTAGGGTCTTGTTTAGAATTTTGCATCTTTAGAGTCTAGACTAGTGTCATCCTAGGACATCCCTTATTTTGCATACAAAAATCCCAAAAACATAGACTAGGGTCATACTATTCGTAGATATAGTCTTGCATTTCTCACATATTGAGCTTGTCTTACATGGTTGAAACTAGGTCTAAAAGAAGAGAGAGAGAGAAAACATGTCGAACCCAAACGAGTTCATTAATCCATTTTCTTCAAGACCTCATAAGACTCTATTAGACAAATTCACCACTAGAAATACTCAAGGACATATTGCAGTAGAGGACATAGAGGCTGCCGCACAAGACCCTGAGTTTGCCTCTTTCGTAGATGAGTACCTAGCAAATGATCGTCAACAAATTTTAGGAAAATTGCTAGCTGAAGGTGCTACTTTACCTCCAGGGTTTGATATCAGCACCTTATAAACTCAACCTACACAAGGGACAAATACCATGACTACTAATACTACTATACCTCAGGTCAGCATGACTATGCCATCTAACATGTCTACACAGAGTACAATAGTCCATACATCTCCATTTGGTACATCTAGCATGACATCAGGATTTAACTTCATTGTAGGGGCTTCATCATCCACTCCCTTCAGTCCTCTTGTTGGGAATAAAAGGTCTAAAACCTTAGCCTCTACACCTTATGTTGGTGCCACAAGTTCACAGTCAACGACTATACCCAATGCTAGTATCACGAGTACCATACCACAGTCAATGGCCATACCTAGTGCTCAAGCCACTAGTACTATACCACAGATTACACAAATAGGGGGCATTCCCTCCTTCCAATATGGAAATCAACATCCACTCTTCCAGACTAGTAGTCAGAATCCACTTACATCTATTCTGAATCAGAATCCCTTTTCACAAATTGGTAGGTAGAATCCATCCACACAGATTCCAAGTCAAAACCAATTTACATCAATTCCGAATCAGAACCTTTTTTTCTAAAGTGGCACTCAAAATCTGTTTACACAGATCTCAGGCCAACACTAATTTATGTCGATTCCAAATCAGAACACATTTACCAACATTTTGAATCTAAATCCACCTCAGATGTCAACATTTAATCGAAACCCATCATGAGACTTTGGATTTCAGAATACATACCCAGATCCGCATAATCTTCCTAGCACATCTTTGACCCAAGTTGACGTCTTACAAACACAAATGCAGGCATTACAAATGCAAATGGATAACATGTCAGTGTCAACCAAGAAATTGTTTTCACCAAAGGACATATGCCCATTCCCTTTTGATAGATCATTGTACATGACCCCTTTCCGTCACGGATATGTCATACCTAATCTCCCGAAGTACAATGGCAAACACAATCCAATAGAACATATAAGGGAATTTTCTACCATATGCATAGATGTCGCTTATGATCCCACGTATCTTATGAGACTATTTCCAAGGAGTCTTGTAGGAATTGCACTAGAGTGGTTTTCGGGTCTAGATTCTAGCATTCGATCTTGGGGTGAATTGGTTGAGAAATTTGTGGAACAATTTGCCTTCAACATAGACCATGAGATAAATATAGCAACCTTGTGTCACACAACGCAAGACGAAGGGGAAACATTCATCGCTTTCTTCCAGAGATGAAGAACTATAGCTAGTAGGTGTCTCGTTGAGATCCCCAAAAAACAAAAAGTTACAATGTTTCAAGAAAACCTTCATGCAAAACTCAGGAGTAACCTCAAAGTACATTGTTGTACATCTTTCTCGGAACTAGTGGAAAAAGGGGTGATAATAGAGAAGGATCTCATTGAAAAGGATGAACTCAAGACATCAACATCCAATAGAAACCTAATCGTACAAAACACCCCCACTGACAGAAACAGATTCTAGTCTCATAACAAAAATGTCACCAATGATGGGGTGGTTGATGCTAAAACACTACAAGCAGGACCCCTCCTCACATTACAAGGACCTCATACTTTTTCCAACATGCTTAATGCTATCAATCAACCTCCTAACATGGTCCAAAACACTCAACGTCCACAACCAAGAAGATTTCAAAAATGTGAGTTCACTCCCTTAGGGGAACCCATTGAGTCAGTGTTCAAACAACTATTACAACATAACCTCATACAGTTGCAGGAACCAAGACAATACGATCCAGGATAGTTTAAACCAGCTTGGTGGGATGACAATGCCTTTTGTGATTTATCATAGGACTAAGGGACATAACCTACAAAACTGTCGACAATTGAAGAATATAATACAGGATCTTATTGAAAGGAGAATTATTCAAGTTAGTGGACAAAAATAAAAGACATTGAACACTGATCATCAAGTCTTTTCAGACCCACTACATGACCATGGGAAAGGAACTATCCCCAGTTCGAGTACTAAGACCAATATGTTAGCCAATTATGCAAGTATCAAACATGATTATGATAGTGGCAAAATCATTCATTGCCTTCGCGCTGCTGATGAAAACATCAATACCATTACTATCAATGCTAATCCTGAATGTGTGGTCAATACTCATCGTACTAAGTTCACTATCCAAGGCCCTCCATCACAGCAAACACCCCAACCTTCCAAGTTACAATATAACCTACTTGACCAATTGGGGAAGACCCCAACCCAAATTTCAATCTTGGAATTGTTGCGTATTTCTCCTGAGCATCAATCTATCCTCGATAAGGCTTTACATAACACCACGGTCCCTAATGACCTTGATGTTAATCGTTTCTAGGAAATGGTGGGCTACTTGACCAATAATCACCATGCCACATTTTCTGAACAAGACTATGCAACAGAAAAGATGAACCACAATGACCCTTTACATCTAGAAGTCCTTGTTGATGACACCAAAGTTAGACGAGTTTTGGTAGATGGAGGAGCAGGGTTAAATCTATGCACTTTAAAACTAATTAAGGCATTAGGTATTTCAGAAGCATGCATAGACACCACCAAGAGTATCATCATTAAGGCTTATGATGATGAAGAATGAAAATCAAAAGGGGTGGTAACACTTCCTATCAGAATTGGTCCTTTGATGATGGAGACAAAATTCCAGGTCTTGGATCTCACCCTCCCTTATAACCTTCTGCTAGGTAGACCATGGATTCGTGCCATGAAGGCGGTCCCTTCCATGTATCATTAGTGTCTCAAATTCCCTTACAATGGCACCAAAATAACTATAGATGGTGATCCTGATCCTTTCCAGTATTGTACCAATCTAAAGGAGATCCCTCAATGCCAAGTGCCAGTAAACCATGAGGCCTCATCATCCAATCCGTCTTCTTATGTTGATCCATCCACACTCACTCGAACATCTATTCTACCCTCAATTCCTGTCACTCCTAGGGTCGAGATCCAAGACAAGGGTTGTGGAGAGTATTACATGAAGACTTCTTATTGAGTTAGTCATTTGGTTCCTCCTAAGTCATATGGTTTACCTACAATAGGTAGGGGACAGTCTATGATCACTATACATGTTCCCCCCACAACAACTTTCACAAAATGGGGTGAATTAAGCAAAGAGGCTGTAGATGCAAAAGATGTCACTTCCTGGCTGTATAAGGAAGATAATTAGGAACCCCTTTTACTTGCTCATATTCCTACAAGTCTATATGGAAAGGGTTTCAAAATCATGCAAAGCAAAGGATATGATGGACAAAGTGGTTTAGGCTTAAACCAAGATGGCAGAATTAAACCAATATTTGTTTCTCAGTGGCTAAAAGGAGTAGGGCTAGGGTTTCAACTGATCCAGATTGGAGTTCCTAGTACTCCATTATCCTTACTTGAGGAAGTACGTGCTTCAGAAGATATTAAGACATCTCACGAACCAGTGGACCAATATCATTGTAACTCCCTCGACTCTAATGATTATGAGTGGGAATCACTATCCTCTACTTCTTCCATGGACCTTGACAATTTATTTGGAGAACTTGACTTGATGTTAAGTTCCTCACCCAATCCCTTAAATTCCTATCCACCAAAGAAAATGACAAAAGAGGAATGGTTTAAACACTACTATTGGGAATCACTTGATCCTACCTCTTGGCAACCTGAGCCATCTGTTTTTGATAGTCAAACCTTGGCATTAGGCCCACCTATTCATCCACCTAGACCTAAACTTAAGAGCAAAGAGGACCTGGTACAAGACTTTTGTAACCACATGAATAATTCAATCTTTACCTTGACCCCATTAGACTTTGATAACTCCAACAATGACATGCCCTTAGTTTATCCCCAACTCATTGATTGGGATCAACAAGATGCACCTGTCTTAGACACTTTTGAGAATGACGAAGCAATTGCTGAGTTCCCGGGATTACGAGAAGGCATACCTAACGGGGATCATAAGGATGGTTTTACCATTGACTTGGACAACAAAGCATATTTTGGGGAATCTGTTCAACCCTCCAGTCACAAAAATGAGAAAAAGAGTAAAAAAAAAAGAAAAAAAGATGAGTCTCTAGGTGAAAACCGAAAGGCATCTTTAGACAATGAAAAAGTAAAAAGAAAGGATGCATCCGAAGGCGAAAACCTCTCTGAGGCACCTAAGGATGGAGGTTTGAACATTCTTCCCATTGCATAGGAAAAGTCACCCATGCTCGTTGAAGAATCAATAGAAGTCAACATAGGTACCAAGGACAATCCTCGACTGGTTTATTTTGCAGCGTCATTGATAGTAGAAGAGAAATCAGAGTTCCATGACTTCTTTGCACAGCGATAGATAAATTTTGCTTGGCCATATGTGGACATGCCAGGGTTGGACCCTGAACTTGTTCTACATCACTTGCCTTTACAACTAGGTGCTAAACCAGTAAAACAGAAGTTGAGAAAAATGCATCCACAAATCGCTTTATTAGTCAAGGCAGAACTCAAGAAACTCTTAGACGTTGGTTTCATTAGATCTATCGACTATGCAGATTGGATTTCCAATCTTGTACCAGTCACTAAGCCAACTGGGGGCATCCGCATCTGCACTAATTTTAGAGATATCAACAAATCCTATCCTAAGGATGAATTCCTTTTGCCTAACATAGACATGATAGTTGACATGACAACATGATATGAGATGTTGTCCCTTATGGATGGATTTTTAGGATATAACCAGATCAGAATTGCTACTGAAGACCAACCTAAGACAACTTTCACTTATCCTTGGGGAACATATTGCTTGAATGTTATGCCCTTCAGACTCAAGAATGCTGGAGCAACCTATCAACGTGCCATGACTACTATCTTTCATGATCTAGTACACACTCTTATGGAGGATTATGTCGATGACCTTATTGCAAAATCTAAGACAAGAGCAGAACATTTACAGGTTTTAGACAAGATATTTCAGAGGCTAGAGAAGTATAATGTGAGACTCAATCCAAAGAAATGTGTGTTTGGAGTCAAGTCAAGAAAGCTGTTAGGTTATATTATTTCTAGACGAGGCATTAAAGTGGATCCTGCTAAGGTGAAAGCAATCATGGACATGACTCCACCTACTAATCTCAGTCAACTCAGAACATTATAGGGAAGGTTGCAATCCATCAGAAGATTTATAGTGTAGTTAGCTGATAAGACACATCCGTTTCAACATCTACTTAAGAAAGGAGTACCCTTTGCGTGGAAAACTAAATGTGAAGAGGCTTTTCAATTGATTAAGGAATATTTACTCACACCACTTGTCTTAATGCCACCTATTGAAGGAAGACCATTAATTCTTTATATCACGGCAACCCATTCATCACTTGGAGCATTGCTTGCACAGAATGACGATGAAGGTCATGAAAGGGCAGTCTATTATATCAGTCAGACTTTGGTAGGTTATGAGCTCAACTATAGTACCATTGAAAGTGCCTATCTTGCAGTAGTATTTGCTACCCAAAAACTGAGGCACTACATGCTGAACCATCAAACAATGTTGATTGCTAAAATAGACCCTCTGAATTATCTTCTCAGCAAGGCAACATTAACAGGACGATTGGCCAAATGGGTTATGATACTTAGTGAGTATGATATCCAGTATGTCGAAAGAAAGGCTATTAAAGGACAGGTCATTGCTGATCAGTTAGCTAATGCACCCATACATGTAGATCACCCCTTAGTTGCAGACTTTCTTGATGAGTTCATATTCACAATTGACACAAATATTACATGGAAGCTATACTTTGATGGCTCACATACAAATCATGGTTCAAGAGCTAGTATACTATTCATTACACCACAGGGTGATTCCATCCCTAAGTCATTCAGGATTGCATTCCCATGCACTAATAACATAGCAGAGTATGAATCTCTAGTGATAGGGTTACGCACGGTAGTCAAGTGGAAAATTAAGATTTTACAAGTATATGGGGATTCTCAACTAGTAATCAGACAGGTAAATGATGATTATGAGACTAAGGATGAGAAGCTTGCTCCATACAAGCGCATGGCTAATAGCTTTAAAGAGTACTTTGACAAAGTCGAATTTCATCAAATACCTCATGTTTTAAATAGGGCAGCAGACGCTATGGCTACAATTGCATCACTTCTTAACATTCCTAACAACATGCCTAAGTTTGAGTTCTTGGTAGAACAACTTTTGGTCCCAGCCTACGATATCCTAGTTTCTAAAATGGTGTGTAACATTGTTGGTTCTGATTCCCCATGGTACAAAGAAATCTATGATTATCTTCATGCCGAAGTCATACCCACTGGCCTATCAAATAACCAACGTAGGACATTCCTCTGCAAGTCAGCCAAATACACCATCGTCGGAGACACCCTATATAGATGCACCTTAGATAATACCCTACTGAGATGTCTTGATTCTACCAAAGCACAAGCAACCTTGCATGGGGTGCATGAGGGTATATGTGGTTCCCATTCGAGCGGTCCTACCTTAGCCAAAAAAATTATGAGACTGGGTTATTATTGGCCTGCTATGGAAAAAGACTTATATGTCTTTGTAACAAAATGTCGTCAATGCCAAGTTCATAGAGACTTGATACATGCCCCAGTACAGGAGCTCTGTCCTATCACGTCACCATGGCCTTTTGCCCAATGGAGACGCAACCTCATAGGTAAGATCCACCCCACATCATGTAATGGGCACAAGTTCATTATCACTGCCACTGAGTACTTTACGAAGTGGATTGAAGCCATTCCTATGACATACATTACCAACACACAAATTTCTAGATTTATCCTGAACTATATCATCTGTCGATATGGTGTCCCTCAGTCCATAATCACTGATAATGGCCACCCATTTAAGAACCAGGAAGTTCATCATCTGTGTGAAGAATTTCATATCCAACATCACTTCTCTACTCCATACTACCCACAAGGTAACGACCAAGCAGAGGCATCTAACAAGACCATCATTAGAATCCTCAAGAAGACTGTCAATGATGTTGGTCGTGACTGGCATTTACAACTTAACTCTGCCTTATGGGCCTATCACACAAGTATCTGCACTCCCACTGGTGCTACCCCATATTCACTTGTATTTTGCTCTGAAGCTATTCTACCTATTGAGGTCGAGATTCCTTCCCTAAGGGTATCCCTAAAAGGCCACATTGATGATGAAGAGTATCGAGTGTCGAGACTCCATGAGCTAGAATTCCTGGATGAGCGAAGATAGAAGGAATTAGACCATCTTCAAGCATATCAGAATCGCCTTCGTCGTAGCTATAACAAGAAGGTATTGAACAAAAACTTTGACATTGGTGACCTGGTTTTAATGGAGAACCCAAAGAATCAAGTAGAAAGAGACAAACTAGGAAAGTTTGAACCTAATTGGTTAGGACCTTATATTGTTACATAAGTTTTTGGATTAGGAGCCTACCAACTCTCTACTCCTGAAGGGGAACCATTGTCCTCACCAATCAATAGTATGCATTTGAAGCGGTTCTACGCATAGCTTTTGAGAGCTTTTGTCTTAATTAGCAAAAATACAAAAAAATTAGAAAATCACAAAAAATCGTTATCAAGGTGAAAACTTGGCAAACAGGCGTCTTGGTAACACCAAAAAAATTAGATAATCTGGAAAATAGTAAAGATAAATCATTCATCCAATAGTGAAAACCACTTTGGTGGCACTTTGGATAAGTACCATGGTGAAAACCTGGCAAACAAGCGCCATGTGTAGTTAACTCTGCTCCTTTGTCTACTATTACCCTGTACATAGTCCTTATCCCTATACATAGCCCACTACCCTGTACATAGTCCTTATCCTTGTACATAGTCCACTACCCTGTACATAGTCCTTATCCCTGTACATACTACCTATCCTTATACATATCCCTTACCTTTCATATCCATCGCTTGTATATACCATTCGTAATAAGTGGTAGTCTTTCCCATAACTTGGAACGATTGACATCGAGAGCATTTCAAATCCCCCATGTTATCCTATTCATAATCAATTGGTCTTATACTTGACTGGGGGAAAAACTTGATGCGTGTCATATTGTTTTTCCCATTGGCTATGTTGAAGACGTAAAACCATAGAAAAATCCAAAAACATTGCAAAATGACTTGAGAAAACACAAAAACATCAGAAAAATTCAAAAGGACAAAAAAATAAAAACATTTCAAAAATCCAAAAAATAGAGTCAATGTCAGTCGCACTTGTTAGTCTTTGTCGTTTGTCGAACTACGTTGCCTCTGCGATTGGACGTAGACAAGGCCATCTATCGATGTGCCCCCAAGGCATTAGGTCAGTCCATTTAGGTTTGTCTGTATAAATTCATGAGTTAATCCGTATGTCTATATGACAAGGTCATTGGTCGTGTCGAACTATGTTGCCTCTGTGACTGGACGTAGGCAAGGCCATCAATGGATGAGCCCCCGAGGCCGCATTAGGTCAGTCCATTAGGGTTTGTCACATTCACTTTCACACACGTCTTCTATTTGTAGTCAGTCTTGTCAGTCAAGTCAAGTTGAACTACGAGGTCTTTGCGTGTACAACGTAGGCAAGGCCATCAATCGATGAGCCCCTGAGGTCGCACTAGGTCAGTTCTTTAGGGTTTGTCATCACATGCAGTTATTTTTCCACAAATTGTCTCAAGTCATGCATTAATCTGGTAAACAAGTTAGCAATGTCTCTAAGTCAAATCAAACAACTTGCCAAACATAACAATAAAAAAAAATCAACTACAGTCTGCTACAGGATGTGCCCTTCTTGGAAACAGACGTTATCAAAACAGTTAACCTATGTCTTATTCAGGATGAGTCCTTCCTGCATAATCGACAAGGTCAAACATAGCCTTACACAGGTTATCACATCAATGGCATTTGACTCAACGTCTTATACGATACATGTCTTTCTAAAACCAGGCTTTGTCATGCCTTATACAAATAGTCATAACATCGAAACTAGACTCAGTCTTATCCGATATGTGTATGTCCTGATATCAGGCTCTGTCAATCAATCCTTTTATCAACCAAAACAAATCAAACAAACAGATCAAGTTTTGGCAAATATTTTTATTGGCTTTTTGACTTTCTGATTTATTTATCTTATCATTTATCTTGAATTGATGACTAGGAATTATGTTACTAGCTTTCTCAAGGATGTCCCATGAAGGATTTAGAGAAGCAACGATGTATCAGAATTCTATTTTCTTTGACTGCTGTCTGTCGACTGTCTTTTAACTTTGATTTTGAGTCATGTTACTAGTTTCCTCAAGGATGTCCCATGAAGGATTTAGAGGAGCAATGACGTCTCATGACCCATCTTTTACTTTGTTTGTTGTTGTGGTTTGTCCTGACAAAAAGACTGGGGCAACTTGTGCCCTTAGTATGAGTTAATGACAATCCTTGTCTGCGACTATCTATTATTAGCAAGTGGATGACCTTACACACCTTGATCTATGCCATATCATGGTGTTTTTATCCATTTGTATTAGTCCTGCCCAATGATGATAAAGTGCAATACCTTTTGTGATACGGAAAAATATCGAAGATTCCTAATACTAACATTTATCTTCTGTCCTTCATTCTTTGTCTATCTTTCTTTCTGCACTAACAGTTCTTCTTTCTTGCATTATGACGGAGTCCTGTGACACAAAACATTATATATCATCTTGCATCAACATACATGTTAGAAACATACATACATATAGGCATATTTCATATCTAGCTTATCATGGCATAATAGAAAATCATCATCAAACTATACATATCATAAGCATTTCATGTCAAAGCAACTGTAAATACATACATCACATTACACTTGCATTAACATACATGTAGTATCCATCATACATATTCACCTCATAATTATAAATTGCATACATCATATAGAATCATATATCACATAGAATCAACATTATCTCATTAGCTGCATAAATATCATAAAATATATATACTCATCCATCACATAGGCATATCTTATAAACATCACATGTATAAATAAAGACTGTATAATCAATACATAGAAATGCATATCATGAGAATCGTCGCCAAAATCATATATATATCTCTCGCTCAAATGTGTCACATCACAATGTCATAATGTATCAATAATACATGGAAGCCCACAGGCTATAAGATCAAAATACAGTGTCTCAACATACGGTACCCCTATCCTGAACTACCACTGCCATCATGCCAGGAGTATGTGGGAGAATGATGCTGGGAACTTGCTGATCTCTGAGCTGTGGGAGGTCTGTCATATGGCCCTGCTCTACGTGGCTAATCCACCCCCTCTATGCTAACTGTCTGAGTGTGGGTCCTAGTTTGGGACCTGCTACTATGTGCCGCTAAAAAACTAGGAGCTCGTCTCTCTAGGGGAACCTCTGCTTCATATAGGTTCCGATAGTATCTCTCCCTCTCTCCAGCTCTGACTAGCTCTCTGGAAAATTAAGCTGATGGTCCTGTGCACAATT
The DNA here is from genome assembly GCA_007258455.2 of Sequoia sempervirens. Taxonomy (NCBI): domain Eukaryota; kingdom Viridiplantae; phylum Streptophyta; class Pinopsida; order Cupressales; family Cupressaceae; genus Sequoia; species Sequoia sempervirens. The sequence continues at coordinate 405,330 of VDFB02327154.1, forward strand.
CCCTGAGCTTTATGAATCTCTGCTCAGTCTCCTGCTACCGAGCTATAGCCTGATCCCTGTCCATCAAGGCTCTATCCCTCTCCATCCAATAGGCATCCCTCTCGGCCATCAACACTCTCATATGCTCCTCTAAGGAGGCAACCTGGGCTTGCAATGTATCCATGTCTGGATCCTCTGTCCTTGTATCATCCTGTTTGGCCCTGTCTATCCCATCCTCCTCCTCATCCAGCTCCTCCAGGATCTGATCTCAGATCTCTATCTCGTGATCATCATCCTCATCATCATCCTCCTGGTAGGCACCTAGCAACCCCAGAGCGTCAACCTCTACCTCCTCTCCACCTACCTCCTCGACACCTCCCTCCTCTCTGCCTGCCTCCTTAGCACCTGCCCCCTCCTCTACCGGGATCTCTGGGATAATTGCCTCTACTGGCTGCGCCTCCTCTCCACCTCTGGCCACATCTAACATAGCCACATCCACCTCTCCTCCTCCCTCCTCCCGGATCGGTGACAAGGCTAGTCCTCGTCCCCTCCGACCATGCCTCCCTCTCCTACCTCCACGCCGTCCACCTTTGCCATCATCTCCTCCATCACCATGGCCTCCTCTACCTCCTCGGCCTCTCCCTCTGCCTCGCCTGCCTCATGGACCTGTACCACGCCGCTCTACCAGTGTTGGCTGCTCTGGATCTATCAAGGGGATCAGCTTGTGTGCTACTCACCACTAATCATACACTGGAGTGGGCCCTGGGTTTGCTGGTCCGTCCCTCCATCCCCATGGAATTGCCTATAACCCATCAATATCTGCCTCTGCAGTGGCCACTAGAATCTCGGGCCCCCATAGCGGGACCTCTTGTGAGGATTTGGAAAACTCTGCTCTCCCTCGAGGTACATCCTATACCTCTCCAAACTATCTCAAGACTTGGTCTGGCAACTGCCACTCTATAATATGCACATGAGACACTGTCCGTCCCACCAAGTACTGTGCCTGTCTACAAAATGGCAAGTGCTCATCCTCATCTGACCACACCTCGCAACCTAGGTATGGTCTCCATGTAAACTGCTCCATGGTGTCTATGGCGTGTCTGAAATAGCTTGTATCCCCAATATGATGCTGTGTGGTCGCCCCCACATAACGGAAGGTGTATGGAGCTCCATGAGGTAGGTCTATTGTAACAGGTGGTCTAAAAATAGCGATATGCTCCCATGCCCATACCATCAGGAGTGTGGTACCGTAGCTCATCGACTATGCCTCTCTGTAGGCAATATCATGTAGATGGAAGTAAAACATTCCAAGCACACACGAACCCCAGACATATACAACTCGCTACTCGAGCATGCCTACTAACATCTCTCCCCATCCCACAGGAAACCCATGGCCTATGCGGTCAGGCAGTACTATAATGCCTATCAATGTCGCCAATAGACAGTCCAACTGTCTATATCTCTAGGCCAAGACCCACCACCTAATCTCATAGTCATCGAAGCCTAGCAGTCTAATGTTGGCATGGGGGCAGTACCTGCACATCTTGGCAGCACCCCTCTGAGTATCATATGCTACCCGTGTGCCTTTGATAGGTAGTCTAAGAATCCTATATACATCCTCCAAGGTCACCATGGCCTCTCTAGTATGTAGGTGGAAGGATGATGTCTCCGAGTGCCACCGCTCACATAACACTGTCAGTAGTCCCCGATTTGCCCGAATCTGGGGCATATCGGTCACATGCAACAAACCCAAATGCCATAGAGCCCATCACTCGGCCGGCCGCAAGCTGTCTCTGAATCAAAACATCTTGGGTCTCGACTCCCATGTATAAATTGGGTCTAATACAACCTGCAACAACATTATACATGCCTCATGTCAGCCTCAATCATCTATTCTAGTGCAAACTGACTATACTACATAAAATGCAAATGCGTCATTCTTTTTCACATGCGTCACTTTTTTACATATGCGGTTCATAAATTTCATATGCGTCATTGTTAAGCAAATGTGGCTAATAATAATCAAATGCGTTACAAAACAATCATTTGCATTGTAAAATATCAAATGCATCTCTAAATACACATATGCGGTTATAAATATGCAAATGCGTTTCACAAAGTCGAATGTGTATTAGAAATAAACACATGCGTTGAACTGCTAAACCCTATTCCAAATGACTGACGTAAAAATTCAAATGCGTTTTTCCACAGTCAAATGTGTCATTCGTGCATGCACATGTGGTTCAAAATTAAAATGACGCATAAGTAAAAAATGTAATAAATGCCTTAAAATGCGTGCAAATTAAAAATTTTCAAAAGGCAAGTTTTAGGTCCATATCAGGGGCTCCGCGCCGGCTAGTCTCTGATATGTTCGGATCCTATATGCGTGATGGTGAGTGGATGGAACTGGAGACATCCTCGCTAGAAAGTCAGAGCAAAATCTCAATTTCTCAACTAGGTGGGTGAAAATGAATAGGTTTTTACCCCTATTCCTAAATATACCTAGGGCTTAGGTGGCTTTACTGTCCTACTGGCCATGTAAACTTCCATTTTCTATCACCCCATACCCGTCCCTCCCATTTCCAAACCCAATTCCGCAAACTGCACTGCATTTCTGCTTATCCTATGGACTAATTGGGAGCATTTCCAAATTTTTCTTAATTTTTTGGAAATTTGTCAATTTTCTCGAGGGGGCATACCTTCACCTATTCTAATCTGGAGCATTACTGGGGCATGTTTTTATCGATTTTCTTTGACATAATGCCAAAATGACATTGTATCAAAGAGGGGCAAATGTAGACACTGAAATTTGGTTTAGGCTTGCAACTTCCATATTCTTCATTATTTCTATTTTTCATGGTCGTGATTAAATAATGTGAATTATTTAATTATTCATCTTAACATTAATTCTTCTATTAATTAAATAATCTTATTTATTTAATTAATTCACATTTTTCTTTATTCTACCTTAGTAATTAAATAAACACTTTTTATTTAATTATGTTACTAATTAACATTATTCTTCTTGTCAAATTAAATAAATTCTTATTTAATTTACTCTTTATCATACTTCAACTATAATTAAATAAATTCATTATTTATTTAATTATTCATTTAAAATCCCTTCATCATTTAATTAAATAAATATTATTTATTTAATTATTCTTCAAATATCGAAGTCTTGAATTAAATGAATTATTTAATTCATTAATTCTATTTTAACGCATTCCTCTATATTTTAGATAATTATGTGAGTTATCTAAGTATTCACTTTTACTCGACTCGACATCTATTTTAATCGTTCAGTTAACTCTTCATTTGATGTCTGAGTGGCTCTCAAGTAATCTCTTCGTCAGATCATTCAATCGTCCAGTTCTAACTTATTTGAGTGTACATGCGGATTAATTAAATATTCTTATTTAATTAATTAAACCTCGTGCATGTATTCGAATAGAGAGTTGTTATAATCAATCTTCATCTTTGTCATGCAAAGATATTTCTTAGGTTTTCAAATGCTGAACTGAAGATTAAACCATTTATTTAATCTTTAATTCTATTTCTAAATTGTATCACTCATGTCACTACTGCCAGTTATCTGAATGCATGTCTAATCAGTCAATCTCAACCGTCCGTTGATCTTTCAATCTTGGCCTGTCGTTTGAATAATCAATTTTCTATAAATTGATTTGTCATTCTTCATTCCAATCTCTCGCAAAATCTTATGACTTTTGAGAGCACTCAATCTTGAATCTTCGATATTTTGCTAATCACTATCTTAGGCTATACTTGCATGAACTCTTGAAAATCTGAGGGCAATTATACTACACAAGCAAAATGGAGAAGGGAAATCGAAATGAATCATGGAAATACGTTTGAAATTAGTGAGATTGTTTCAGTTTTAATTACGTTTTTACTTTCCTATGTACTTTGTTGCTTAACATTTAGATTTGCATTCTAGATTTAGTATTACATGCATGTTTGCTTCTAATCTCTTGTTTTCTATGGCGTTACAAAACTAATTGACATGGGCAAGATCTTGTTAAGTGTACATGCATAGATTGCATTTTGTTCGCATTGTCCTTGTAATAGGAACCATTTTTTGCGATTGGTGTAGAGACAAAGATCTGTAGAGATACAAAGACATTTGGTTCTTGAAGCAGAGAGTCCAAGGTCATAGTATGAGATGTTTTTGAAGATTTGTTTGCAAGAAAGTTTAATTGTTGATATGTGTGTTAAAGTTGTGCAAATTGTTTCATTTAGTTTAATTTTTTCAATTTTGTCTAAATTTTTCCTGTTGAAAAAATTCTATGGTCAAACTCCATGTGGGCAAATATGCAAAAACATAGGAAAGAAGTAAAAAACCCATGGAATTTTAAAAAAACTATAATGAAACAAAAAGAAGCACAAACAAAACCCATTAGTTGCCTAATATTTAATGAATTGGCTATGTGTTCATTAAATATGTAGTTGGAAGTATATAAAGTTTTATAAATAGACAGGCAAGCCATTGACCACGAGTGTAGTTTTTAAGAATAATGAATATGCAAAAGTGCAACGAAGAGCTAAAAAATCCACAATGTTTTTACCAAATGAGATTAAGTAGAAAGAAAACCCAACACTCGTCTAAAATTCCATGAATTAAGTATGCCTATAGCAACATGGGATATAGTAGTTGAAACAGAACTAAAACATGTATGCAACTGATGAGTACTTGTTGCTTGTGCACCTACCAACCCTCCAACACATGTCACACATTTTTCTTTTCTAGCTTTCCAACCACTCAAGCAAAAAACACATAGTTAACACATTCATTATCCCCATAGTCCACAAGACCTTGCTCAAAGGACATGTGATTTAATGCGCCCACTTACCCCACTAGGCCTTCTAACAACAAGAAACACAAAGTGAAGCCATTGATGACCATTGCACTTTTATAGAATAGTGAACATGCAAAATTGCAACCGACTGCTAAAAAACCCACAAGGTTTTCAATGAATGATAAACAAATGACAATAAACACAAACAACACATCGAAGAACGAAACTATAACCTAAAAACACACAAGCTTTTAAACAAACAACAAATAAACAAGAATAAGAAAAAATAAAAGCCAACTCTCACTCCACATTTCATGAATTGACTATGCATTCATTTCTTCTACACCCACCAAATCTCTAATACATCTCACACATTTTTCTTTCTAGGCTTTCCTGGCAGCATGCTAGCCACTCAAGAAAAAAATAGATAACTAACACACTCTCTACCCCCATAGTCTACCTAACCTTTCTCAAAGCACATGTCATTTAATGTACTTGCTTGCCCCGTTAGCCCTTCCAACAACAAGCAATTCTTCTATCTATCAAGTATCTTAAACACACAAAAAAGCCATTGAAAACCATTGGACTATTATAGAATAACGAACATGTAAAACTGCAACCAACAACTACAAAACCCACAAGATTTTAAACAGACAATAAGAAAATGATAATAAATGCAAACAAAACCCAACACTCACCTAAAATTCCAAAGTGTAATAAAAAATAGACGGGCCACTCACCAATTGCACACTATTCCTCCATCTCTTCTGTCATTCAGGCACTACATAAAATCACAAAAAGATGTCAACTGCAAAAAAAACACACCATAAAGTTTAAAGTCAAAGAACATGAGATATATTTATGTGGAGGAAAGAGTTAGTGAGAAAAGCATGAGAAAAAAAAATTGTACCAAATTGTGGCAGCTTTGTCAGCAAAATAAGACATTTTGAAGGGAAAAATAACTACACAATGGATTTTTGCAAACAATAAGTCATTATATCCAAATTTACTAGGTTTTTCTATTAGGCTAGTGCCTCTCCAAGCAATCAAGCCATTGTTAATGTATTGTAAGTCTCTACAATGGAATGGATCTAAAACAATATTGCTCTATATAGCAACAATAAACTAGTATTTTAATGCATCAATCAATAGAAAAATTTGTTCCAAGTCTATATTGTGACATGTTCACATGTAACAGTCTTTGCATTCTTACCATGCATGCACATATTTGACATTTACAACATGTGTAGGACATCAAAGCATGCACAAGAATTTCCATTTGTAGTTGTTCACAATTTACATAGTACAAGGTATTAGTTGATTCATGAATTCTTAGGTTAATCCATGAAATCTTAAGCCAATGCTAGATTTTGTTTTTTCATATTCTTTTCTATTTATCATTTGTCGGAAAGCTTGTGGATATAAGCTTGGCCTTTTGTATATTTGTCATTCTATAAAAGTCGACTACAAATGAATGGCTTCATTGTGTCTTTCTGATACCTAATCTAACTAGAGGTATTGCTTGTTGTCCTTAAATCCCAACTATAGGAAAAGGAAAAAATATTTTAAACAATACAATGTCAGTGGCCAAGCAACTATTTGAAAAGCAAGTGCAATCAATTCAATAGTAAACCTGCCATTCAGTAGACAAATGAACATAGTCCATGGCATATAATACACTATTCATAAACCACAAAAAGATGAATAAAATTTGCAAAAGAATATATCTACACAATATTTTTTTACGAGCATTCCCCATTGGCCATTGTAACAAAAACCAAGTATCACAAACATAGGAATAAGGAACAAAGCTAAAAAAACACAAGCTTTTAAACAAACAACAAATAGATAACTATAAGCACAAATAAAATTGAGTGCTCATGCTAGATTCCATGAATTAACTATGCACTCACCGCTTCTGTACTCATCAGGCCTTCTTGCACACTTTTCTTTCGAAGCCTTACTCATATGTTGATATCCACTCAAGCAATAAACACATAATTAATGCATTCACTCACCTAGTATCCGTTTTCATGCATGTGTGATCCACAAAACTCATTTGCACTGTTACTCCTTGTAAAAATAAACAATACTTCTAGTTATCAAGTGTCAAAAACACACAACCAAGCTATTCACCATCAATTCGGTTTTGTCAAATAATGAATAGGAAAAAGTGCAATCAACACCTAAATGCCAAGTATATAATGCTCCCATATTTTTCCTAATTTATTGAAACAAAAATCAAGAGTACACCTATTGCAAGACAATCAAATTTCATTGGGCAAGCAAGTATTACAAATGTAAATGTTAAAATTAATAATTGAATGCAAATTATGTTAGTCTTACTGCTATTCTTCACTTTATTTTGATGGCATTTTTCTCAAAGGCAAGTGGCTAGTGTGATCAAAGAAGTTTAGTGTTGCAATTGAATAATGTACATTGGAGATGGGATACTTGTTAATCAATCTACAAGAAATGCATTAAATGCCAACGAATGTACTACTCATTTTTTTCTAAGTAAATAAGCATGATACAACTCTATGTATTTTGGAAAATATTTAATAGATAACAGTTAACAAAGCTAATAGCATACTTAATAACATGTAACAAAGCTTGGGTAAACTATTGAAAAAAAATGTAGAAAATGCAATTGTGAACATGTTGCATATAAAAACATGTAACAATAGAGTTTAATCTATTTTTCAGTAACATAAGAAGATAAAGTATTGTCTAGCATACAATGTATTGCATACTATAAACATGTAATAGTGGATTTTAATCCATTTAATTGACAAGATAAGAAAGTAAAGTATTGTCTATCATATAATTGAGAGACATGTGAGCTCTAAAATAAAACTAGAAAGAAGTTTTGAATCATAGAACATGAAATATAGTAATATAGGGAGAACAATCAACAAGAAAATCATAACGAAAAGGATGAATCCAAGTTCGTCCAATTGTAGGTACTCTTTTTTGGCAAGAGACACTGCACAATTCATCTGGTGTTGTCATTGATGGCAACCCTAGTTAGTAATCCCATCCACACCTTAGTATTTTCTTATACCAAAAGTTAGATTGAAGATATGTGTTAACTGTCAAAGCTAAAATAGGGAATCTAATAGAAAAGGCCGACTAGATGAGTATAGCATGTTGCAGATCTTTGCGGCATAATTGTTTAAGGTGTTTCATGTTTGAGACATGCTATTTTGGCCAACATTGTTTGGTCCGCATTGTCAATTGTTTATGGATTGGGCCAAAAATTTATACACGTTTCATATTTTGTTAAAGCCAACATGTAGTTGTTCTAATCTCTAGTTGCGGATATATATATAATCAATTATTCAAATCATTTTGATAAATGATGTGAGAGTTAGAAGGATTATAGATTGATTGTGCACAGTTTCACTTGAGAAGAACAAAGATTGGCGATCTTTGAATTAAAGCAGACAGAGTTTCAAGAGCAAAATCAGACAGAATGTGAAGAATGTTGTCAATGTGCTTAACCAAAACTATAATCAAGCATTAGCAGATGCTATTGCTACCTGATTTTTAGCTTTCAATTGAAATCAGGTAACCTAGTGTTTGTTCTTTTCATGTTGTTTAAACATTTAAAGATAAACCATAAAACTGCTAAGTTTCAATATGCATGAAGGAGTGATTGTCAAAGTAAATCAAATTACATTTTGTCTTTTCAATGGTGTATTACAAAAAATGAGAAAGAGAATCGTGTATTCATGTAATTTCTTTTATTGATAATCATTAAGGTACATGTCCCTCAAAATCCAAGGGAATAACTCTCTTATTCAAATGAAAATATGAAACAAATCATACCTGAATAATTAGAATGAAACAAGAGAATGTGCATGTAAGAATGGAACCAGTCATTGCATGTGAATGACTAGTTACAAGTTGCCTATTGTCATGTAGCTACTACCCTGAACCACTTGTGTCCCTCCCAGCTCTGTAGTGCTCCGCACCCTGCATCTAAAGAAAACACGATGTTAGAGAAAATGTCTAAGCAATGAAAGATTCAATCCTTACATACACACCTACCTATACATGTATAAACTAATCCATAAGTGCATTAAACAAAAACATCAAACATATGCATTTAATTTCTAACTGTTTGCTTCATGTGTAGATTTAGGACAAGTATGATTATTGTTTCATTATCAGATCAAATACAACATGTGGGGTAAATGTGGCTCCCACAAGGGTAGAGCTCAACATGCTTTGAAAGAAAAGGAAATTGAGCAACTTGATCAAAGATTTATCTCTTATCAATGCATTAAATCAATATGGAATCACACCAGTTGATCAAATTTCATTATTAGATTTAAAAGATGCAACATACTCTGCTGATATGTCTTTCATAGATGCATCAAGTTCAATTATGCATCAAGTGTCTTCAAAGATGCATCAAGTTCAATTATGCATCTTTTAAACAATGAGGAAGCATTTTAGGTTGTCATCAAGCCCCTCTCACCACAACCCTATTGGGCAGTCACACATCACATAGGAAAGTGAGCTATTAGGTCACCCACATATGTGACAAGTGGCTATCCAATAAAGTTACAATGAGGAAATTGTGTGTATTTATTACACATGTAACAAAAGCAAGAACAATGGTTGAATCAATGTCATGGTACAAATGCATAAGGATAATAATCATAAATGTATGTTACATGTCAATTCAAGGACATCACAAGTGGACATGCTCATGACCTTTCATGAAAGGGTTTTGGTTATCATGAATGATCCAATATGGATCATGATTGCATACAAAAAATGGTAGTAAAGACAAGTTATAAATGACAATTGGGTAGTCATGATTGAGGATATGTCTCATTTTGGAAGCCAAGGTCATAGTACAAGGTATGCTACAGGACAACCATGAAGGTTAGGACAACAATAATGAATGAGGAAACACAGGTTGATCAAAGGATTTTGGGGTAATAAAGAAAGGCAACAGAAATCCAGTTGCCTATGCATAAGTGAATGACACCAATGTCAAAGAAAGGAATGCCAAGAGAAAATCTCAAGTTGCACAAGGCTTTATTCAAGGCCTTCTCAATCAAACATTAGACAAGAAATGCTACCATATCATCTTCAATGCATGATGTTTGAGGAAAAAGGAAAAAGGAAAAGACATTCAAGAAACATCAACTCTAGTTGACATAGATATGTGCATATCATAACTATGTCATTACAAGAAGTCATGAAAGCAATAAAACCTTGATATGATGTGATCGAGATACAATTTCTATGCCATAACATAAAGGTCTACTATTCTCTAAGCATATTACAAAGAATGATTGAACAATTTCCAAATGGTTTCCTTTGGAAATGATGCCTCTAAGCATATTACAAGGAAAGGAATAAGCATGACCATCAGAGGATATGAAACAAAATCCATTCACAACAAGTTTAGAGCATAATTAAGGAGCATTCCCAAATTCAATCAAAACAGTGGCAACCATTACTTGAAATGGGGCAGTGCATTTAATTTTCAAGTCATGGGGACAACAAGAAATACAATGGTACAAGTGTCATGAGTCAATAGCCATGAGGTGTAAGACAATATCATTGTACACATACTGATCAAATGAATGTGAAATTCAATGAGGACAACCAAAAGGGGTCCAAAAGTTGTTGTGCAAGACTAGTGGATTGGTATTTCTTGGTGATAGTTCTAGGACAGTCATAAGTAATAAGCCTGCTCACTATCATAATGAATAAGTACATCCATTAACAATCAAATGAATGGGGTTTAGTGCATAGACAACCACCAATCAACAGGGTCATACAATAGGACATTCATGATGGGAAATAACAGTGCCAATGATCTCTGGTAAATGACAACATGTTAGGGCAGTCCACATTAGTGTTGGTTACAAGAGTAAAAGTACAAACACCATACACAACCAAGAGTAGGGTTTCCAGAGAAAAAACCTTATAAGAAGGGAATATTTATCAAAGAGGCAAATGATAAAATAGGACAACAAATACAGTCATCACAACGATAGCATGAACATGCAATGATAGCTAAAAGTCAAGGATGATGGAACACCATGGAGGTATGAAAATCTCATTGAAGATAGGGACAGTCATGGTAGCACAGGGGTCATGATACACACTATGTGCACAATGAACTATGGTGAGAGCCTTTCTAAGAAAGGAAAGTTATGGTGAAGTGGAACAATGTCTTGTGAATGGGGGAAACATGTAACGATAGTGCAAGACTGTATTTGCTAATAGCAAATAAATTTTAAGTTTCATTCTTATCATTTGGAGGTACAAATGAGAAAAAACAATGATGCAAACCATGGCCATAGACTATTTCATAAGAGAAATGAAGGAGCTCCATCACAACATTCACATGCAATAGGTGTGGTAGTTCTCTTGGCGTTATGTGTCATCAAGTATTCATAGTTGAGCATCAAATTCTGAAGGATTGAGAAGCTGCCATATGTAGTTTTGAAGATGGAAGATAACATATCGGGACAGTGATGATCATGAGCTAATAGGAGGAGGTTCCTAGTCCAATATTATAGGGAATGCATCTCAAGTAGTGCTTCCATTGAATATTTTATCACAAGTAATAACACTATCAATTTCAAGGGAAAAAAAGGGATGAAAAAGTTATCATGACAACAATACCCCCATAAAGAAAATGAGGGATTGAAAAATGTGGCCTTTGGGTTATGCTCGCACTGTATAATGACATTGGATCATTTTTTGCAACAAGATCATAGTTTTCTTTCAAATATGGAAGACCCACTTGGGGTTTCAATAGATAAGAGCATCATTATTATATTCTATAGAGAAATGAAATGAAACTTGAAAAAAAAATCATCATTTAGCAACAAATATGAGATCTTTACAGAAAATCATGTAACCCATGTGGGTTTTTTACTAACAGTGGAAGAATTCAACAAATATACATTCTACAGGAAACCCAAATAGGGTTTTTTCATAAAAATGCAAAAATAGATAGAAAATAAAAAATGCAAGAAGACCCAGTTTACATAATGAGGGCTGAGCCACATTTTGGCTTTTCTTTTTCTATTTCCCAAAAACCCATCTGGGTTGTTAGATTTGTTGATACAAAGAAGAAATTAGAAAGATACAAGAAGGTTTTGAAAAAAATGAAGCTTTTGATTATGCTCATACTGTGTAATGGAATTGAATCATTTTTTAACAGAATTTGAAGTTGCTTTCAATTTGAAAAAATACCCATATGGGTTTGTCATGAAAAATCTGATATGGAGGCAACAAAATGAAGGATGTTCTACAAGAGACAAAAAATGAAAGCCATTTTATGTATTATGACAGGTCGTGGTTAAAATGACCTTTTTTCTACAAAATATGAGATACCCACTTGATATTTCAAGAAATGGAGTAACATGACTACTTCCCACTGAAAATGGAGAGCATTTTACAAAATCATTTTGCATTTTTACAACAAAATCTGAACTTTTCAAGGAAATCATGAAAACCCACTTGGGGTTCAAACACATAAAGCATTTGGATTATTTTAAAAGGTAAATCAAAGAGTGATTCTACAAATTCAGGCTCAAAACTGACAGAAAAGAGGCCATTCTTCTATCTATAGCCACAAACTTAATGGTTGTGTCTTCCTCAAAACGACACAACAAAAAGTTGGGTTTTCTTCTTTCAACAAGAAAATGTAGAATAAAATGAATTTATGCATTTATTAACCAGCTAGGGGCTTTAAATGAGGTTTTTTTTGCTCAAAAACCAAAATGATATGGTTGAAGGAAGGCTTACCTCAGGGTTTTTTGCTCTTTTTTTTTGCAATATTCAAAGCTTCTTCATTTCATAGAGAGCCTCTTTTTTGAGCTTCACAAATCAACAATGGCAACTAAACAAGATAAATAACCACAAAAAAGTAGAAATGAACCAACAATAGTTAGAAATATGTTCATGGCCATAGATTTTTTCCCTCAAAATGGCCTCAAAAATGTGAAAAACACAACTTGTGCCAAGAAAACTAGTTCACCTGCTGTTACGAGCTTCCTTTCATTAGAAAATGTTAGAAAATTGATAGAGTCAACCAAGATAATACCATTTTCCTATGTGTTTCCAAACCCATGGCAGCATGGAGTGTTCCAGATTTTCCTTGACCGACAAAATGATGCCTTTTCCCTCATGTCGGTATGTTTTGATAATTAGGGTTTGTTGTGCAGTTTTCGCACACACGCCTTGCTGAAAGTAGGGAACCTCTTTCGCTTTGGTTTTTGGTGTCTTGGACCTTTCATATTGAGGTTTTATCTTGCTTTGGCATGTGCTTAAATGTTTATATTTCCCACCTAGGTGGTTCCGCTAAGTTACTCTTTGAAAATATTAAGTTCTGAATGAATTTCAGGTTTTTACCCTAATTCGAGATTTTCCTCTCTGGACGGATTATCTCGGATCATGCTCAAGTTCCAACTGAATGCTATGGTGTAGGGATTTCTTATCATCGTGGAATTCCACGTGGATCAGATTTTCCCAAAATCTGTTTTGCTATCGGGTTTCCAAATTCACCAACCTGTCTTGTCGTCGGCATTAATGCCCTTCGTACGAGCTTGAATCTATGTATTTAACCGATCTTTGATGTTGTTTATGTCATTATGTTTTATTGAGCTGATGGGTGTGCTCTTTTGGTGATTGATTTGATTTTGGGGCATTTGAGCTGCAAAATATTCGATTTGGTGAAGACTTCCTGTGCATTTCATTGTTGATTCTTTGTTAGGCACCATTGAGCTGGTATTCGCTGCCTCATTCGAGGCCCGCTACATCAAATGGTATGTATTTGATCATCCTCTATTTCATTGGTGACTGTAGGTAGCGCTTTGATGTTATAGAGTTTGTTTGGGGTTCAAATTCCTACGTGTTTGAGAATCTAATACTAGGGTTTCCTTAATATTGTTTGATTTGCAATCTCCCGATTGATTTCTAAGCTCATTTGTATCATTGCATTATGAGGAGTCTTGCTTGAGAGTCATGGATTTCCCTAGTGAGGACCCAGTGCTTGAAATGATTGAGTCTTATAATGGTCTGCACATTAATGGTAGATTCGTGGGGTTTCAAACCTAGGGCATCACCACTTCATCTTATTTCACCCTAAAACTAGCCTAGAATACTAAAGAAATCCATAGAATGCCCATATTAAACTTTCCCTAAGCTTAAATATTTGAAATTCATGATCGATCTCGTGATTTGGGCAAAATCGTGATTTGACATCGAAGTTCAGGTTTCATCCTCAGTTCCAGATTTTTTGGCTCTAGTGGATTGTCCGGTTCTGGCGGATTTTCCCGATCCCTTGTGTTTTCACAGAATCTACATACTCAGAGTTTTGTCTTGTCCATGGATTTTCATCGAGTCCAAATTGTCTTGGAATCCTTGGTGCCCTATTCTTTCTGAGTTTTCCAAGGTGTCTCCTCCTTCACAGAAATCTGTCTTTGGCGGATTTTCCCGAAATTTGATGAAATATCATGGAATGTGAAATAACATGATTTGTTAATATTTGATGATGCATTTTATGATATCTTATGATATCCTATGTGGTTTATTGATTAATAGTGATCAAATTTAATCGTTAGTAGTTGTTTCATGGTTATTCCGTTGGAATCTGTCTAGTCTAGAATTTCTTGAAATTCCTTTCTGGCTCAGATTCTACAGATGGTACTGAAACCCAAAGTTAATCAAGATCATTTTATATGAGATTTAATTACATCTTGTTTATATGGGGATTCATTCTAACATTATTTTGATGGATTCGCGTTGATTTCCTATGGTTTTTATTGTGTGTTGTTTGTCAAGTGCAGGCTGAACCTAGCAAGATGATGGTCGGATCTTCAATGTCTAAAGCATAAAAGGTTAAAATGGACACCAAGAGCAAGATCCCTGAGAGTAAAATTACATCAATCTGCTCCAAGGTGACTGATACAAATGTTGGGCTGTGGGATTATGAGGAATTCAAAGGAAGAATGACAGCAGATGATCTTCCTGTGGTGGCTAGAAGAATGAAGGAGTTAGGCTTGTCGCATGTAGCTAGTTTTCCTTCCACAGTCCAGTGCTATGAGCTTGTCCTCGAGTGTGAAAGACAATATGACCAAGGTACATAGAGAATTATTGGCCCACAAGGGAGAGTTGTGGAAAACCTGAATCCAGTTTCCATTGCACAGACTTTTGATATGCCGGATAGGTATCATGTGGTGGCATTTAACATGGAAGCATCTAAGGGATTCTATGAGGAACATACTGTGAAATCACAATAGCTCATTAATTCTTGGCTAGGGAAGCCCAAGTCTCATTATTCCAAACTCCCCAAGCAGCTATTCAGGGAAAAATTCAAGAAAGAATACTATGATGCCATCACATTGCTCAGCAGGGTGGTGGGATTAAGGAGTGCAGGTGTGTTTGAAAATTGGATGTGCCATGCTATTGTGAGGATGGAACAGGAAAATGTCAACTATCATTGGGCAGGTGTGATTAGTAGGGTGATCCATGAACAACTATCCAATGTATCGCAAACCAAGACCTTCACAATGACTTCATACTTGGTCTATGCACTTGTGAGATTTCACCCATACAAAGGATTGAATACAAGGGGAATCTTCGGATAGGATGTCATTTATGAGGTTTTCCCTCAATTGCACCTAGGGAGTTCAAGCTATAGGAGGGTGAATGATGCATTCACCATGAACATCAATAGATTACTCCAGGGTACAAAACATGTTAGGATTTTAGATCAAGCAAAGGAACTCATCAAGAAGTATGGGGCTTGGTTTATTCAATTCCCAAATTTCTCTTACATTCAGATTGATGGCTACCAGAGGGCTCCTTACCGACTTCCAAGGTATCCGACCGATCACATTCTACTTTTGGAGGTAACTAGACAAATCTGTGATTTTGATGCCATTGTCAAAAGGGACAAGCATAAAGATAGTTTTGGTGGAGATTTCCCATTAAGGATTGGCACTGGAGAGGCATGTCCTTCTATTGTTTCAGCTCACGCTTCAGAGGAAGAAATGGGTACCCTTGGTTTATCTTTCCATTCCAAGAGGTCTAGATTTGACATCAAGAGTGAAGCTCAATAGAAGGCTAGTAGAGAGTATAGCCATAAAGTTGATTTGGAAGACTACTGGGCTAATTGCAGTGATAGATATGAGGTGAGGAATAAAAAGTTCTCTTAGCTCCCAATTGAATCAGTCTGACTATATAATGTGAAGGCAGTCCCTAATCAACTTGAAGATGATGGAAACCTGATTCAAGATCATGCTTATGAGGTGATAAAGGACAGGCCAATTGGTGATGTGGACTAGTTAGAGGAAGAAAAGACAGAACTAAAACAATTGATGGATCTAGTCACCAAGTTTACTAGAATGTGGCTGAGGCATAAAGTATGGGAATTGGAAAATAAACGTGTATAGTGCACCTATGAGCTAATGGGAGACTTGGACCCTCACTCCACTTCTGAGGAGTCAACTGAGCAGGATCCTAAGGGAAAAGGTAAGCTGGATTCCTCTTTTAAAATCAAGATAAAGGGTGTTCAAGAGGAGGAAGTCCAAGAAACAGAAAAGCATAGAAGGCCAATTGCTAAGAAAAGGTCAAGGACCAAGAAATTTGAACAGAAAGAAATTGAAAAATAGGGTCCTGAGGTTGATGTTCCTATGCCTAAGAAAAGGAGGATTGTAAGATTATCTCAAAAGGCAGGTTCCAAGGATGGAAAGGAGGTGGATCCACCTATAGTAAATGTAGAGAGCTCAGAGGAAAAGGAACAGGTGTACACAAGGACGTCAAGGAGTCCTTCTCCCAATGATAGTGTTCCCAAGGCAGATCCTCCTCTAGTTACTTCTGATAAGGAGCAGCATGATGACATTCCTCCTTCCCATGAAGCTAAAAATGAACCAGGTGAGCCCAAAGAGGTTGAAGATCATCCAGACTCAGAAGGAGAGGAATTCTGTGAGGGTGACCTTTACAGTGTAGAAGTAGAAGTTGGAAAGGTGATGCAGTCTCCTTTGGTGGCCTACGATGATTTGCCTGTTAAAATTGAGGAGGTCCCTCCAAGAGAAGAAGAAGTAGTGAAAGGTCCATCACCTGACCACCAAGAGGAACATGCTGAAGAAAAGGAGAACAAGGCAAATGAAACTCCTGAGAAGTGGAGTTTGGATAAATAAGTACCTGAGGGTCAACAAGAGGAAATAGGACAAAGTGAGGTGCAGTTGGAATCTACTATTCCAGAGTGGCTAGACAAGGAAATAAAGAGAAAATAGGTTATAGTGGAGGATAATCTACCTAATTGGGATGAGTTACTAGCCAAGATTGGCAAGCACAAAGGTAAAAAGAAAGCCAAGATTATTTCAAGGATTGAAAGAGATGAGGCAAGTAATAGGGTAGTCCACATTGCAACCCCTAATCTAGATAAAAACAAAGATGATGTGACTACAAAAGATTATAATGTGCATACTTTCAATTTAGGGCCTACTTCTATTGAGTAGGACATTGAAGATTATCAAGGTTCTAGTGAAGTCATATTGGGTAGATTGAGGAAAGAAGTGAAAACTAAAAAGGAGATGAAGAAGGAGATTGAGGGACTCAAGAAATGTTTGGAAGAATTAATGAAACCCTTGCAATCCATTAACCCTTCGTCCTCTACTGCAAATCCCTTACCCCAGAAGACTATCTCTGAGCTTGAGAGGATGAAGGCTTCTACTCTTGTTGCTGCAAATTGGCTGCAAGGGGTGCAGACTAAGGAAATGACACTATTAGGGACATTCTGTCATCTAGAAAGGATGTTATGAGAGCAATTGATTGGTTGAAAGAAGTATTGGCTCAAGACAAAGAGGATACAAATCTCCTACTGCAGAAAATGAAAACCATCATGGAATACACCAAAGACAAGCTAGTGAAAGATAAAATTCTTCCTCCCACTAGAGTTGCTAAACCTTGGGAGTGGTTTGAGGTGATACAAATTAGGCAAAAGGTTCTAAAGAAAATCTAAAAATAGAGGAGACAAATTGATTATAATCTTGTTGGTGTGTACAATGGACGTATTGCTTTCTTTGAGATTATGACAGGGAGAAGGAAGATCACCCCTAAATACTTGAGCTTAGAATAGTTGAGGGGGTGGTGGTAGGATGTTTATGCTCTAGTCAGTGGCGACCTTGTGACTAAGCACCAGTTAGATGATGCAACCACTTACATTGTTGTTATTGATAAATACCTAAATTATAAGGTTGAGTGGGATAAGTTGGTGAAACAATCAAGGGAAGAGATTGCATCAGTTGATAGCCAACTTAAGGTTTTTCCTTTACCACCTGTGGCCGACTTGGATAGGGTACTTTTGAAGGTGCATGAAATGATGGATCGAAATAAAGACAAAGGGGAAGGTAGTTAATTTTGGGCTACATCGAGATTTGTGCTTCCCTATTAATTTTCCATCCATTGGTCTGAGCTGCATTGGAGATCCCAGGCTGACCTAGATGAAATTCATGCATTTAATGCATATTTATCTCATTTTTGAATTTCTCTTGGCTGACTTGTTGTGCCTAATTATTATTGTAAAATCCTACCTAGGCCGACATGTTTTGGGGGTTCTATAAATATGGAATTTTGCCTCATTTGTAAGGGTTGAGAATAGACATAGACGAATAGAGAGATAGCTGGTGTAGAAGCGAATTAAGTAGAGCAAGAGTTGGCAAGTAGCTATTCTCAAGCAAATATTGTAATAGAAAGCTGGAATTTTTGCTACAGTGGATAATTTAATGCAAGTAATGACATTGTGATTTGGTGCCACACTTGTGTTCTTATCTTGCATGGTTCTTGTTATTCTATCTTTAGAATTGCTTTGAAGAAATTTGATATTTAGATGTTTAGAATTAGCTTTGATTCAATGATGTTTATGGTTTAATATTTGAAGTGCTGCAACAATCCTTGGTCCAGACTTTTCGCAACCAACTGATTGTTAGTTGCTTTGTAAAGTTAGCTTGGACTTTATATTCATTTCACTTAGTTCAATTGTGAGGGTTTATTCATTTCAATTGCAATAGGGTTGTTTGAATGAATGTTCATGATTTGAAAATCCTAACACCTTAGAAGATTGCACTATTTCTATAAGATTTTAGATCTATTTGGGTCGAGTAGAAGTCAGTTTTTGAGGGATTGGTCCATTTCGAGCATTTTTCATTTGCATTGTTAATCTTAGAAGTAGTTAAATCTAGAAATATCTCTGAAACCCTTATCTTTTGTTGTTTCTTTTATCATTGGGTTAGATTTAGGATTGAAGTATCATTATATTGCTAGATTTGATAATTAAAGATTCAGTATTTTGCTTGTAGTAAGGTCCCATTGTGATTACCAACATTTTCATATTTATCATTGAGTTGTTTATGCATTGTCAAGACCTGACATTAGAGACCTTGGGGTTATCTCTTGAGGCTTGCTGATAGAGATTTACATTTCAAGAGAGATAGGATACTATATTCTGTCTGAGTTGTTGTTGTGTAGAAAACATCATCAACAGGATTGACCCCTGTTTGATTTCAATGGGATTTTTATCCCTTGTTTTTAAAATCAAACACATGTTAAATGATGGTGGCTGAAAATCACATGTTATTTCCTTAGGCATTCGTTGCCTTTCAAACTTTCCACTTTATTTAAAATATTGCTAAGTATTAATTCCACATTACCTCATGTGCTAGCACTTAGGAATGTTATGCCTTAGGGTTATTCCCCTTGTTTCCAATCATTGCTAAATGTTTTTCAACATATAAGATATGGGTGGGTCAATGCAACACATGTGATGCCCTATTTTTTTTAATCAACATAATGTATCTTGGAATATACTTTCCAAGAGATTTGGAGGTTGGCTATATTGACCAAGTATTTTGGAGCTTATGATACCTTTTGCAAACTAGTGAATATTGCCATGTGTTGAGTAATGTAAAATGTGGTGAGTTAGTAGTCCATGCCTTGGAGGCTTTTTATAAACTTTTGGCATATCATTATATGTTACATTTGTTTCCAAATTTTTGAAATATCATGTAAATGATTTTAAATCACTTTAGTTTCTTTTAAATGCAAATGTAATGCATTTTAATGGTGGGGCCCCTTGATTTATGCTCAATTGTAAGGTGTTTTGTTAAGTGATGTTTTATGAATCACTTAACAAATTCACCATCTTTAATGCTTTGAAAAGCCATGTGGTTTCAAAAAACACACATATTGCATGATGGGGAATGTAGTAAAAAATTGTAAGAGGACCAATGATGACTTGTAGAAGTGTGGGAGGTGTGAGATATTATTTTGACTAATTTTGTTGAAGAGGGAGGCCAGCTGGATGCATATTTGTCACACTTTTGGGATGGCTATTGACTTAGCTTATTTTTTCTCCATGTAGAGGACATTTTAGAGACTTCTAGAAGGTTCTTTTGGGGCCATTTTTGTTTTATCCGAGCAAGATCTTCTAGAAACACTTGTGTGGGGGTTTTGGATGTTTTGGCTTAAATATGTTGTTTAAGTCATTTTGGAGGAGTTCTTTCTTTTTCAACAGGAGGATAGCTTACTCTCTTGGAGTTATTTTTCATGAAGTTGCATTGTAACTCAGACAGACCTAATTTACAATAAGCAAATTAATTTAATAGATTGGAGCATTTTTACCTTTTATTTTCATGTTTTGTGGTGTGCCATTAATGGTTGATCAGTCTATTTTGTGAAAAGTCATTTTCCTTACAAACTTGTCCCATGTTTCATGCATCCATTTGACAAAAAAATTATGTTTACAGGTTATAAATTGTGTTCTTTAGTAGTGTTATTGATTGTGAAATATTTTCTTTTTCCTTTTGAAAACACTATTATAGACCTCTTTATAAATTATTGATGTGAATTGCATTGGATAGGGAATTGTGTGAGTTAGCTTTGGAATATTAATTTGAGTGTGCAAGGGCTATTAGCAAGTCTAGGTTGTTTTTGGTGTATCACCTTACTTTATTTTCAGTATCAAGTTTAGTTTATGCAAACTCTTACCCTTATCTTAGAAGATCAAGTAGTTAGGTGGCATCAAAAGGGGAAGCCAACCCTTATCACTGGAGGCCTGCTTTCAAACAGGTCACCCACAACTTGAAAGCAGTCCCATGTTAGTCCAAATCTGCTAAGTGCAATTATAAAGCTAAGCAAACAAGGTGCAGATTTGGTGCTCTAACAACTCTCTCATAGTTCATCCACTCCAGTCTTCTATGAATGTGATTGTAAGACAGTGAGTCTTCTTTCGAGCAGTAAGCCTTTTGTATTTGAGTAGTGGGCTTTAGGCAGTGTGCTTTAATGCATGTGCATTCCCCACTTATAATACTTTTAACAGAGAATAATCTTGTGGATTAACCTCCACCGTGGATTTTCCCATAATAGGGTTTCCACGTAAAAATCCTTGTGTTATGGTGTTGTGATTGATTGCCTTGTGTTCTTGCATCTTTATTTTGGTTTAATGCTATAAGTGGTTTAAAGATCAAGTTAATAAAGTTAAATTTTGTAGAACACTGAGTCACCCCCCCTCTTAGTGTTCCTTGATTCCAACAATTGGTATAAGAGCCTAGTTCCTCACAAGAAGTTTAATAGCTTGGGGAAGATTCGGGGAGGTGATTCAATGTATTTCGACAATCTTCATCAACAACTTTTGGTGGCACTAGATGATCTTGATCAGTCCAAATATGAAGTCTTGGAATTGCAAGCAAGACTCATGAGTGCTGAGAAATTCATTCAATTATTGAAATATCAAATCAATAAGCCCAGGGAAAAGAGAAAAGATCTCTATGACAAGATCAAGAAGAAAGAGAGTAAAAGCATAGAAGATGATCACCTAAGTCATGCCTTGAAGGAAAAGACAAAAGAATGTGAAAAGCTCACTAGAGATAATGTTGTCCTAAAGCATGAGATGGAATCTATTGTGATGAGGATGACCAAGGAGATTGAAGAGACAAAGAAGAATGAAGAGAATATTACTCAGTCCTTGAAAGAAAGATTTGATGAATGCAACATAATTAATTGTGGAATCAATCAACTGGAGCTTGAATTGCAAAAATCCATAAACAATGAAGAAGAACTTGAAAGACAGATTTTTATTCTCAGGGATGAACATGCTACTGCAAATGAATACAAGGAGAAGTTCAAGATTAGCTTAGCTAAGCTTGATGAGTTGATTCAAAGTTAGAAGATTGGAAGTGACAAGCAAGATCTTGGATATGAGAAAGGAGAAAGCTCCGGATCTAGTCAAAGGAAATGTAGGCAAGGAAATCAAATGAGAAAAGCTCGAAGGTATCTGGTAAGACAAACCAATGCTCAAAATTTCAATGGATACTATTTTAGTTGCAATAATTTTGGTCATATGGCTGCTCAATGAAGAAGTAGAATGAATCCAAGTGGTCCAACATTCTTCGGTTAGTGTTTCAATTGGAATAAGTTTGGTTGTAATTCAATTGAATGTAGAAATATGACAAACAACTTTTTCAATAGAAATGTCAAATTTTATGCCTACAATAGGTTTGGCCATATTGCTAACCAATGCATATCAAGAGAAAATCAATGGAATAATTGGTTTGGACAAAGAAATGTCATGCGCTATAATTGTAACAAATTTGGTCACATTGCAAGATTCTGTAGAAGTAGGAAGGTTTCGGTAAACAAAAGGAAAAATATGCAAAAGGATGATAAGGGAAAATGAAAAGTTACTATGGATGAGATCAAGAATCAAATGAAGAAGAAATGGGTGAAGAAGAGTGTTTTTGATGCAAAAAATGAATCTGTACCAGAATGTAGTGCTGGAAATTCCCTCGGGAATTAGTTTAAGGCCTCTGGCCTAAGGGGAGCTCTCAAGAAAATATTTTACCCCCTGCCAATAGTTGGTACCAAAATGTGGCGAATTGAAACAATTGAATTAATGATCTACATATATTTTGGGAACACTTGTGGAGGAAATTTATGCAAAATTGAAGGTTCACAGAAGAATTTTCTTTCACAAACTATGAAAATAGGGTATCTGGAAGACCTAGGGAAAAATGTTTTATTGCGATAAAAAAATAGATGCTCGAATGATAAAAGGTTACTTCTATTCCTCATTCGTCACATTGCATTTTGAGAAGAAGAATTTTGGAGAGCTCTGTAAGTGAATTTTGGTGAGATACAAGTCTAAAGGCGATTCGGTGAACAAACACTAATACAACAAAAGGTATTTATCTGCAAAACTTGTGAACTTGAAATTTTTGGAAATGGTTGCTCTATTAGTTGTTGATATTAAGGATAGACCCCGTCCAAAATTCAAATGGCGCTTGTTCAAATCCATTGAGACAAAACCATTAGGTGCATTTTCTTTTGTTTCGTATGGTGTTTTGCACATTGAAGATATTAGGGCATATATTCATGTGAATGTTGAGGATTTAGGAAGCTCCCAATTTTTAAATCTATACACAAATCACTTTGTGGGAGAAGATGTCTATGTAAGGCCTAAATTTAAGAATTTGGAGGAGAATAAGTTCACATAAATTGTGAAGTTTCCCGTGTTCAACAAAAATGAATGGGTTTGATATATACTAAGTCAACTACATGCTAAGTTCATGTGGTTAAATCAACCCTTCAAGATCACAAGAGAAGCTATAAGCATTGTTACTGGTCTAAATTCATCCAATGGGTTGCCCACATTGAAATATGTGAAGAACCAAACAGTCACTAAGACAACCGGTTCCACTTTCGACAAAAGAGCCATGACAATTAATGACATCATTGAATTTGATGTAAATTTTCTTCTATGGTTATTGGATATAAAATCTATCACTCTAGCTAAGATAACTCTGTATCTGTTACTGAAATCTATGCAGCATATCAAATGATAAAGGAAAATATAGAATATGACTTATGTGAGTTACTTCAAAGCCAATTAATTGAAAATATTGGTAAAATCAAGAATGACAAGAATAAATTTTTCAAGTATGGCAATCTGTTGTTATGTCTATTCTTCTACTTCATGAATGAAGTTCTGGGAGTTGGTAAAGTGCAATGGGAAGGTGATAGACTGATAGTTGTTCAAATCAGAGAAATCTTATATAGAATTGGTGATAACAAAGCAAGGAAAACTGCTATCTGGGGTTACTTCAAAATATTTCAAAGTGAAATGCAAGCTAAGGAAAGGATTCCTAAATCTATTGTGGAAAAATATAAGGAAACTATTTTCTATGGGAGATTGTTGGCAAGAGACACTGTAAAAGTCATCTGGTGTTGTCATTGATGGAAACCCTAGTTAGTAATCCCATTCGCACCTCAGTATTTGCCTATACTAGAAGTTAGATTGAAGATATGTGTTAATTGTCAAAGCTAAAACAGGGCATCCAAGAGAAAAGGGTGACTAGATGAGTATAGTGTGTTGTGGATCTTCATGACATAATTTTTTAAGGTGTTTTATGTTCGAGACATGTTGTTTTGGGTCCTTACTATGTTTTTTCCGACATTGTTTGGTCCACATTGATAATTTTTTATGGATTGGGCCGATAGTTTGTACACGTTTCATATTTTGTTAAAGCCGACATGCAGTTGTTATAATCTCTAGTTGCAAATATATATAATCGATTATTCATATCATTTTGATATATGATGCGAGATTTAGAAGGATTATAGATCAATTGTGTATAGATTCACTTGAGCAGAACAAAGATTGGTGATTCAAATTAAAGTAGACAAATTTTCAAGAACAAAACCAGTTAGAATGTGAAGAGTGTTGTCAATGTGCTTAACTAGAACTATAATCAGGCATTAACAGATGCTATCTCATAGGTCATCCACTCTAGTTGTCTATGAATGTGATTGTAAGACAGTGAGTCTTCTTTTGGGAAGTAAGCCTTTTGTATTTGAGCAGTGAGCTCTAGGAAGTGTGCCTGAATGCATGTGCATTCCCCATTTATAATACTTTTAATAGAGTATAATCTTGTGGATTAACCTCCACCATGGTTTTTCCCCTAACAGGGTTTCCACATAAAAATCCTTGTGTTATGGTGCTGTGGTCAATTTCCTTGTGTTATGGTGTTGTGGTCAATTTCCTTCTATTCTTGCATCTTTCTTTTGGTTCAATGCTATAAGTGGTTTAAAGATCAAGTTAATAAAGTTAAATTTTGCAGAACACTGATTCACCCCCCTCTCAGTGCTCCTTGATTCCAACACTCT